>PVHP010037870.1:0-17132 GCA_004024765.1 Zapus hudsonius | reverse complement strand
AGGGAATCTCAGAATATTAGAATTCATTCACTGGACACGTAAAAGTTTCTTTGGATCCTGTGAAGTCAGCCTTCCTTCCACTTCTGGACCAGACCTGCTGATCTGTTCTTGTTTTCCATCATTGTGGGTTAGCTTGCATTTTCTGAATGTACATCAACAAAATCATGCTAATTATATTGCTTTGCAGCTATTTTTTTTTTGTCCAGTAAAGGTGGAAATTGATCCGTCTTGGTGAATATATTGTTAAATTGTTCCTTTATACAGATGAATAGATTTTTCTCATGTGGAGAAACTCTATCTTATTTATGGAATCACTGATTGAGGGTCACTTAAGTTGTTTCTAAGTTGAGGTAACTGTTGGGAATAAAGCTCCTATAAACATTCACATGTGGTCCTTTGGAATGGGGATGGGCTTTCATTCCTCTCGGTTAAATACCTAGTGGTGAAACATGTGATGAGAAGCTCCTCATTTAACCTCCATAGAGGTAAAACAACAGAGAAGCAAGTGCAGAAAACAAATAGCTAAAATACACAAGCAAAGTATTGTGATTTACAAGGCAGGTCTTTAAGCTCAATTGTTTGGGTGCTTTCCCTCTCTGACTACCTTGCGTTGCAATCTTCTCATTCACGTATTTCTCTCATTGTTAGGATGGCTTTTGTTTTTCCTTGTAGTCTTTCTTTGTATAGTGATCACTGTACTTGCCAATCAAGAGTTCATATCCATGTATTGTGTTGATTCTATTGTTCTGTGAGCTCATACCACAGTTAACCAAGATTAAGTGATACTAATGTAAACACATGAAAATCTGACTGAGCCAAGAACAAGAATACCTAGTAAATTTCTTTGATTTGCAAGAATGCTTTATTTCTACCATCTGGGAACTACCCTTACCTGATAAATTACTCAACAATAAACCGTAGATAAGCCATTATGTTTTGGTTTTTATTTTACTAAGTAGGTATCACTGAGTTTTACTTTGTGGCAAAACTTAAAAATCCTTGAAACATTTCTTTGATATTTTTTTAAAGTCCTTACTTAAAACTATAATAATTTTCCATATCTTTATATATTAGATTTTGTTGACAGAATTCAAACTGTTCTTTTACTTCCTGAATGCTACTTGTATTCTATTTTTGTTGTTGGATAAGTAGTATATTATTTGGAAAGTACTTTAGAAAATAATATCTAAGTATTTTATTGTAAAGTGTTATGTAATGGAATTTTATTGAATTCTGGAAATTTATGATATCTATTATTTTTCTTTTCAGCTCATTAAATATTTATCTAGCACTAATGTGATGTTACACACATGGAAAACACTTTCAGGTTTTTTTTTCAATATTTTGACTCAACTTATTCAGGGCAATAATTATAATTATATCTGTCTAGAACTTCTCTCCTATATTATGAGTCCTGATCATCCTCAATTCTCCTCAGTTCTTAGTGAACCATCTGTCACCTAGAAGAGACTAATGAAGGCAGTGGAGAATGACAGGGTAGAATTATTTATGTGTATAGTATGTTAAGAAGAGTGAGCCAAGGGTCTGGGGTAGTGTTTTCACATTTGCATTGTTACAGTTTAAACACATTATGGTCTAAAATTCACAGAAAATATTAAGTTCAACACTAACCCATGAATCATGGCATGAATCAAGGTTTGGAGTGATTGTCACCACGTATGCCTCTGACCAGAAAGGTCAGTTATTCAAAGATATTTCCTTTAAGTTCTCATATATGGAAGCCAAGGAAGCCATGTGCTTATACAGGATTTGATAAGTGAAACTGCTAGACACTCCTTCCTTCTGAAATGTGTCCTCTTTCCTGTAGAATACTAGCTGCTTCTCCTCAGTTTCTTGAGGATGTCCTAGATTTCATTACTTGGAGAAAATTTCTACTTTTTGAAAAGATAAAAATGTACATATATTACTTATAGATATAACTGTGTTGATATTTTTTGAAAACAATTTCATACAAATCAGTCCCACACATCTTATATCACTTTTTACTTGTCATCTAGTTCATTCCTTATTTACATTTTATTTTATATAAAAACTATAATAATCTTGAAACTTAAAATTGTTTTGTTGAATATGGAAATCTTATTGATGCATGATAAAGTTCTGTACTAATGGAAAGATACTCAATAAATGAAGCTAAAAATAAATTAGAAATTACTAGATAGCAACCTTTAGTACCTTTATTTTTTCTATATTCCTGAAAGCAAGTGAAGTTGTGCATATGTGTGTGTTCTTAAACCATTAAATTAATAAATTTAATAAATTAAGACCAATAATTTTAGGAAAGTTTTAAAGCTTGATGTTCGGTAGAAACTAAAGTAAAAATTTATTTGAATGACAAAAGAGGAAATCATAAAAAAGCCTAATAGGTCTTAGAAGCTCTCTTTGAGTCCGCTTGACTGAGAACACTGAGTGCAATGGGTTTGTGAATTACTTCATGTCACATAGTTCATTGATGAAAATCTCATTTCTTTTCCATTGTTCATTTCATTCTATTTTACCATACAGCTTTTCTTTTAGTACTGGATTTACCAATTTACAAAAAAAAAAAAACAAAACCTGCTTTCAGAACTTTTTTTCTTACAGGATGAGAACTGCTGTGGATTTGGGTTTCCAGTCCCAGAATGTCAAAATCAACCAATGGTCCCTGAAACACTGCTCCAAAGAGCACATGATGACCGGCTTTAGGTTATGATTTTACTCTTCTCATCACAAATAAATAACTTTTTGCCTCCCACTCCTATGTTAATTGGTTTTCTGTAGTCATGATAACTTTGTTCAATGAATTCTCATAATTACTTTTCATAGCTATCCAGGAAACATTTCCAAATTTTGCTGATATGAATTACAGTTTGTTCTTGTTAAAGTACAAGAGTTGTTCTCATTAAATGTTTGTCTCTTCCAAGCAAGTATTTTTTTAAATTTTTAGAATAATTTATTTGCAATGAGAGAGAGAAGGAGAGAGAAAGAGAGAGAGAAGTAGGGGGCACACCAGAGTCTATACCCACTGTAAATTAACTCCAGATACATGCGCTACTTTATGCATCTGACTTTACATGGGTACTGGGGAACCAATCCCAGGTCGTTAGGCATTACAGTTAGTGCCTAAAGTCTGAGCCATCTCTTGCCCTCCAAACAAGTTTTGTTTCATATTTCTTACTTCCATCCTTATTCTTTACTGTAAATTCTCAAATATGTCTTGACTTCTGTAATTTTTTTGAAAATTGTTAAAAACACTAACACTATAATGTAGCTCACATAATCCTTATTGTTTGGGTATTTATTTTTATTTTCCACAAGGATGTAAAGTTAAAGTTTATATGCCATCCATACATTATTGTAATTGCTTTATTAAGGCTGGAAATAGTTTCAATGTAGAATGTAGCTGCACTTTAGTCATTAAGAAAACTTACTCAAGAGCCTATGATTAGGAAGGTCGTAATCTCTGAGAGAAAGCTACTACTGTTGTTTGGCAAAATGGATATATTATGCTCACCAAATTTTCCTCCAAATATTTCTGTTTAAGTCCATATATTACTGCTTCTCTCACTACTGGTTAGCATAGCATCTCTTTTCAGATGGCAGTAATGGAAAGACCCAAAACTCACCAAAGTGCTGAGAAGTGAGTGCTCAGCACTAAATGAGATATCCTCATCACACCCTCCCAAGCTCAGGGACCACTGTGGAAGACACAGAATGCATGTAAGAGCCAAAGGATGGGGAGGAGTGTTGGGGAGCACTGTCTTCCATACATGAAGTGGTCATTGCATTCATGACCTCACAACAGCTATCACACTACTTGCATAAGACCAGCATAATATTTGGAATGTCAACATATTGTCATGAATGATGGAGCAAGGCAAAAAGAAAGACAACAAAATAGAAGATGGATTAGTTGCAAAGAAGAGGTACATTGGAGGATGGACAAAGGAGAATAAAAAATGTAAGAAAAAGAATTAAGTAAATTTTAATGACACTATAATAATTAAAAAAATTAAGGATGAAATAATATATAAGACACACTTGGGGCTGGAGAGATGGTTCAGCAGTTAAGGCACTTGCCTAAGGCCCCCGGTTCAATTCCCCAGGACCCACATATGCCAGACCCACAAGGTGGTGGCCCTGCTCTCTCTCTCTCTCTCTCTCTCTCTCTCTCTCTGCTTAAAAATGAATAAATAAAATAGTTTTTAAAAGACACACTTAACAATTGTCAGTGAAATTTAATTTTAAAATTTCCCTTTTGAGGTTAGTGCTAGGCTCAGAATTTTAAACACAATACAAATTCCTAATTACATTTGTTATCTCCAAACAGAGAAGATTGATGACCTTGATGACAAGTGTGTTTCTATAATTAATTTATAAGTCTAGTGAATTGTCTTGACCTTCAGAGCAGTAATGCCTTTGTGTAAACAGGGATGAGGGTTGTATAGACCTCACATATTATCTGAAGCATATTTCTTTCCTTTAGAAATCTTTACTACGTTCTGACAAATGAGAGCTCTTGAAAATTAAAATCTTAAAAAATAGTTTAAGCAGTCAAAAACTCTTAAATATTGCTTAAGGAAGCAATTATAAAACTATCCTACTCCACTTTTAGACATCGTTGAAATTCAGTGCTATTTGTAAAAAGACGAGCTATCTTGTTTTACATGGGTACTTGCCATTAGAAGACTCTCTTTGCCTTAGAAACCCTCTTAGCAATTTGGTAGATCTTCAAAAACAATGTGGTTTATGAAGTTTCTACCAGATAAACTTTCTTAATACTATCCATTCACATATGAAGTAAGACGGTCAATATTCTGGGACTTGGTGATGTATATGGTACAGGTGTGCAATCCCAATACAATGGTTGTTGAGACAGGATAGAGACTTCGAAGCCAGCTGGAGCTATGTAATGCAAACCCTTCACAACTCCCCGCCAAAAATGTATATCTCATAAAAGAAAATTGTAGAAAAGTGGTTTAGCAGAGGCAGGGAACCAGGTGAATTCAGAGGGAAGAGTAGACATTCAGGTAAAGTGCTTGATATGAGTGGATTTAAATTAAAGGATGCTATTTTTCTATCTTTAAATAAAAACTATACATGTTGATTGAAGTGTTCCAAGTTTCAGTTAGACTGGAAAATACTTTTGCAGTGCATTGTGTCCATAAGGTATACTACATATACATTGATGTATATTATATACTTCAATATTGCAATAAAAATTGAATTTGTATTTCATGGTGAAGTATGAACCTTTGCAACTCACACATGTAGGCCAGTGGTTTACCACAAAACTATTCCCAGTTCTGTGATGGATTTTTAATGTTATCACCACAAAAAAGTAAGTTGGAGATGTGGAAGATTGGTTATTTTGTTTGAGTGAAATTTTCTGCAGTGTAGGCAAACATCAAAATATCAACTCATAAATTTATACACATAATTGTTGAAAGTTTCCTTAACTCCAATGGAATAATGTCATAGCTATAGATAACATGACAAATATCATTTTATCTTAAAAATAATGTACTATCAACTATTTCAGGATGTGGTTGGGACTTTCATTGCAGCAGAAGAAGTGAGCTAAAATTAGGAAGAAAAACACCATATGTGCACAGAGGGAAGCTAACCTTGAATGGTCAATTTGTAGTTGGACATGATCACAGTGTAAATCTTGAAACAAAGTAGTCACAAATTGGCAATTCTTGGAACTAAGCCAATACTTCCCAAGTTATGTATACATGAATGCAAGTTAGAAGCAAAGTACTTGTAAATTGCAAAAAATGATCCTTTATCAAAAATGTTATCAAACATTTTAAGTTTTGGAGAAAGTAAAGCCATTACTTTTATTTTCTTTGATTTTTTAAAATACTTGTATAATTACTTATGGTTAAGCACTAAACTTAAGTCTGATGTGTTATAAGATTAATTACAACATTATATGCATTTGTTAGTGATCAAAATATACTCTTGCAAATCCAACACTCAGAGCCTGAAGCAAGAAGATCATGAGATTAAGGTCAGTTGGGGCTACCTAGTGAGATCCTGTTTTTCATATTCTTTACAAAAACACTGACTTTGGGGTGTTCATTGATATGAACAATTCAGAGAATCATAACTTGGAATTCTATGAATTTAAGTCTTATATGCTCACAGGTAAGCAAAAGAAAATCCCAGGATATGGAGGGACAAATTGTAAACCTATTTTTGTCTGAGGTGGCTTTTTACAGCTTAGGCATTTTAGGCAGAAACAGAAGCTTTGTGTTGGATATGTTTTAATTCCTAAATAAAAATTTGCTTTGTGTGATTTATGTTTTCTCTGCCCACTTGTTGATAATGAGCTCGAGTTTTTACACTGTGTAAAATTTGCCTGAGCCTTCCTCCTAGGGCACACTTGAATGTAGGAGTACTCTAAGAGACTTGACCATCTCTTTACTGCCTAGGTACTCAAGACCAGAATCACACAGTGGGCTTTTTTCTTTTCTTTTTCATGTCTTCTCATGAAATAGGGTATCTTTTTAATTTCTTCAAAATAGAAGAGTCCACAGATTCCCAGAGATAAAGCATATTGCTGTCCCTTGATTTCAGACTCCCAAGGTTTGGATCATCTCTGTTTGGAAGTCATAAATATTTCTATTGCAACCACTTTAAGGTGATCTCTAACTTGTAGAAGACCTGACAATATTTGTCTAAAGAAATTTAATTAGACACTGTTCATCCTAATGTACAATAACATCATTTCATTTAATTAAAATTGGGGACAAAGTCACATTACATTTTAAAAAATATTTTAGGAGGTGGAACAAAATGGCCAATAATTACAACTATGCCAGAACCCTCCCCATAATGGTTCAAGATTCTAGCTGGGATCCAGACCCTGAACCAAGCCAGCCCTGACCCAAGGCACAGCCTCTCCCCAGCTACCTCACCAGCCTAGACTGGGCTCCCACACTGCTTTCTGTTCCCAAAGAGGTCCAGAGAGCTGCCCCATCCCCACCCCAAGGTCCCACCAGCTCAGCCCCCTTCCGTCCCAGGCCCCCTTCTTTTCTGCACAGTGCCCTATCTGTGGTCACACTTATTCCACAGACCCACCCCCATACATGCTGGCAGACACTGGTCTGTGGACTCAGCCCAAGTGCCTGGCCCCCAGATCTAAGGGGCAACCCTCCAGTAGGCACCTACCAACTAGCAAAGGTTAGCCTTGAGCAGACAAAGCTACTAAATAAACCTATCATATCCACAGAGATTGAAAATTTAATCAAGAACCTCCCCAAAAGTAAAAGTCCAGGACCAGATGGATTCTCAGCTGAATTCAACAAACCTTCATCATAGAACTGAATCCACTCTTTCTGAAGCTTGTTCAAGGTAGAGAAAAAGAAGGAAGGCTTCCAAATTCCTTCTATGAAGCTAGCATAACCCTAATCCCCAAACCAGACAAAGACTCAACAAAAAAAGAGAACTACAGACCCATATCCCTCATGAACTTAGATGAAAAAAATCCTATTCAAAATCCTTGCAAACCAGATACAATGTCGCATCAAAAATATTATTCACCTAGACCAAGTAGACTTCATCCCAGGGATGTAGGGATGGTTCAACATGTGGAAGTCGATTAATGTAATACACCATATTAATAGACTCAATCACAAAAACCACATGGTCATCTCAATTGATGCAGAGAAGACCATTGGCAAAATTCAACACCACTTCATGTTCAAAACTCTTGAAAGGCTAGGCATAGATGGCTTATATCTCAACATAATAAAGGCAATATACAAGATTCCTAAAGACCAAATCATACTTAATTGGGAAAGACTCAAGGAGTTCACACTTGAATCAGTAACAAGACAGGGGTGTCTAATCTCACCATTGCTCTTTAGCATAGTTTTTGAAGTTCTAGCCCAAGCAACAAGACAGAAAAAGCATAAAAAGGACATAAATTGGAAAGGAAGAAGTAAGACTATCCCTCTTTGAAGATGACATGGTCCTAGACATAACAGACCCAAAGAATAGTGTCAGTAAACTCCTGAAGGTGATAAATTCCTTCATCAAAGTGGCATGTAACAAAATTAACACACAAAAATCAGTAGCCTTCCTGTATGAAGATGATATGCATACAGAAAAACACATCAGAGAGACTATTCTGTTTTCAATAGCCTCAAAAAAGTCAAATACTTTGAAATATCATTAACCAATGATGTGAAAGACTTGTATAATGAAAACATTAAAATGCTTAAAAAAGAAACAGAGGATGATGAGTTAAGATGAAAAGATATTCCATCATGCTCCTGGATAGGAAGAATTAATATAGTAAAAATAGTAATCATTCTAAAGGTGATTTATAGAGTAAATGCCATGCCAATAAAAATCCCAACTTCTTTCTTCAGAAACATAGAAAAAATAATCTCAAAATTTATTTGTTTGGAAGGGCAAAAGACCATCAATAGCTAAATCTACTCTAAGTTAAAAAAAAAAAAAAAAAAAAAAAAACTTCCTCAGGAGGTATCACCATTCCTGATCTAAAGACATATTACAAAGCCATAATAGCAAAACCAGCATGGTACTTGCATAAAAACAGCCAGATATACCAATGGAATAGAATTGAAGACCCTGCTCTTTGTTTGAGTAACTGTAATTACTTGATCTTTGACAAAGGTGCCAACAATGTATGCTGGCATAAAGATAGCATTTTCAACAAATGATGTGGGACAAATTAGATAAACACATGTAAAAAATGAAAATAGACCCACTTTTTTCACCATGTACAAGTGTTGACTCTAAATGGATCAGGGACATCAACATAAGACCTAAAACCATGAAAACCATGGAAGAAAAAAGATAGAAGGACTCTCCACGAAATAGGAGTAGGAAAAAACTTCCTGAGCAAATCTCCAGTAGTCCAGTAAGTACAACAATCACTTAACCAATGGGATCTTATCAAGCTTAGGTACAGACAAACATACCATACTCAGAACCAATATTCCACCATCAAACTGGGAGGTGATTTTTGCAAGCTATAACACAGAGGTCTAATATCTATAACTTAAAAAGAACTCAAAAAATAAACAAAAAAATCAAACAGCCCCCTCACAAAATGAGGCATTGATCTCAATAGAGAATTCACAAAGGAGGAAACACAAATGGCCTATTGTCACTTAAAAAAGTGCTCAGCATCCTTAATCATCAGGGACATGCAAATCAAGACTACAATGAGATTCCAATTCACTCTATTCGGAATGGCGATCATAAAGAAATCCAACAATAATAATTGCTGATGAGGATGCGGGAAAAAGGAACCCTCATTCACTGCTTGTGGGATAGCAAACTTGTTCAACCACTATAGAAAGCACTGTGGAGACTCCTGGGCAGGATGGTCATAGAATTCCCAATGGACCCAGCTATCCCTCTACTAGGTATCTACCCTGGAGATGTTACACCTCAGCACAGAGCCATTAGTGCAAGGATGTTTATTGCAGCTAGATTCACAATAGCCAGGAATTGGAATCTGCCCAAATGTCCATTGCTGGATGAATGGATATCATAGTTGTGGTACATCTACTCAGTGGAAAGGAAAAATGACATAATAAAATTTAGAGAAAAGTGGGCTGACTTGGAGCAGATCTTACTTAGCAAACTCACAAAAGCACAGAGTCAAATGCCACATATTCTCCTTCATATGTGGATCCTATCAAGGATAAGCTTAAACTCTAAGTAAACCTAGTAGGGGAATGAGAGACTGGGAAAGAGGCAGAAGGAATGGGAGGGGTAGGAGGGAGGCTGGGAGGGGACCTATATAATAAGTAAACCAATAATGAATTGAAATCATTACTTTCATACAGTAAGCTCTTGAGAAAAAGTGGGAATTATCTAGTAAGAGGGGCCATGAAAGGAAGGGCAGGAAACCAAACCTCATGAAAAACTGATCAGACCTGCAGATCCTGGTCCCAGTCATGGGATCCTTCCAAAACTGAGCTATTGATCAAAGAGACTCACAATGTCCCCAAAACAAGACACAATTCTGTCAGAGCTCTTGAATACTCACCGTAGGACAAAGGTAAGATCCTATTGCTGAAGAAACCAAAGAAAGACATCAAACAACTCTGAGAAACCCCGTGAGATCCAGAATTGTATTCAGTACCCAGATGGTAGCAAGTGCAGTGCTGGAAGGCACAACATTAGCTGCCAGGGGAAACTGGTCAATGATATTTGGAGAAAGAAGGGACCACTGATATAAAATGCAGACTGTTGCCATGAGAAGGCTAAACACAATTCCTTTTGGGAGTGATCAACAAACCAAGAAATGATCACCTGTCTAACAGAGGCACCACAACCTGGGGAGGTATTCAACGGCTTTTTTTTTTTACATATTTTATTGACCAGAATTAGACACATTGTATTAGTAAATATTATGTTGGTATCCCCAATTCCCTCCTCCCTGTCCCCAATCCACTGGGTGTCCTCCTTGGTGGGCATACTGGTTCATTTCATGTGGTAGGATGTTATGGATAACAGAACTGGCAGCCACATCCCCCTCCCCACTTTTGTGTTGTTCCTGAGGGGCACAATGTCTCTGGACATTCTCCCCTTCCATGACTCTTACACTCTTTCCACCCCCTCTTCCCTTCAGTTCCCTAAGTCATGGTAGGTGAGATTTAAGACTGCTTTATTATTGAGATCTTTATGGCCTCTGTACTTCTGCTTTAGATCATGTTGGCAATTGTTGGTGTCTGTCACACTGACTTCTCCTTGGTTGACTATTAGCTGTGCTGATAGATCTCTTGCTATCCCATCCCTCTCTCCAGGGTTTCATTTGGGGCCTACACAATAAACCTGGGGTTGTTTGTCTTTTGCCAAGATTTTAGCCCTCCACCTGTAGCTCTTTGGTGGAGTTGGAATGACCTCAGCTCTCTCCTTGCCTTCTGAAAAATACAAACAGGATCTCCATCCGAAAGTGAGGTCAATATGGGTTAAATGTGGTACACATTTCTAATTTGGCAAGATTCTATTGGGATTTGCCTCTCTATAGTTCTCTAGTAATAGGAGTTTCTCCTTGGGGGCCCAAGATTTTGGTTCCCATAGGATTTTGACCTGAGTTCCAATTTCAGCTCAGGGCTCCTTGACACTGAGTAGATTTCTTGGCCAATTTGAAAATCATTGCCTCCCCTGCCCCCCAGGTTATGGTGCCTCTATTGCCAAAGTGATCACTTCTTCGATTGTTGATCTCTCCCAGGAGGCAGGCAGTGTGTTCAGACTTTTCATGACAACAGTCTGCATTATATATCAGTGGTCTCTGTGTTCTCCAAATATCATTGACCAATTTCCCCTGGCAGCTTATGTAGTACCTTCCAGCACTGCATATGCTAGCATCTCAGGGCTGGTTACCATTCTGGATCTTGCAGTGTCTCTCATTGTTGTGGGATGAGTTTCTGTGGTTTCTTCAGCAATAGGAACTTACCTTTGGCCTAGGGTGGGTATTCAAGAGCTTTGACAGAATCCTGTCTTGTTTTAGCGACCTAGTGGTTCTCTTTGATAGATGGCTCAGTGTGGGTAGGAACTGGCCAAGAAATCCACTCAGTGAAAAGGAACCCTTAAGTGGAATTGGGACTCAGGGCAAAATTCTGCAGGAACCAAAAACTGGGGCTCCAAAAAGAAATCCCCATTTCCAGAGAACTACAAAGAGGCTAATCTCAATAGAATCTTGCCAAATTAGAAATGTGTATCTCATTTAACCTTTACTGATCTCACTCTCTGATGGACATTCTGTTTGTATTTTTCAAAACACAGTGAGAGAGCTGAGGTCATTCCAACTCCAGGCGGAAGGCTGATATCCCAGCAAAAGATGAACCACCCCAGGCCTATCATGTATCAAATGAAACACTTGAGAGATTGATGGGGCAAGAATGAGACCTATAGCCACAGCCAATCAGTCAACCCAGGATAAGTCAGTGAGACAGACACCAACAACTTCCAACACAATTTAAAATAGAAGCACAGAGACTTTTAAGTTCACAACAATAAAACAGACTTAAAACTCACCCACCAAGACTCAGGGAACTTATTGGAAGAGGGGGTGGAAAGATTGTAAAAGTCATGGTGGGGAAGACACTGCCTTCCTCAGCAATAGCACATAAAAGGGGGGCAACCTGGCTGCCTCCTGTGTGATCCATAACCCCTTACTACAAGGGTGAATTAAGTGTACCCACAATGGAGGACAATCAGTGGATGGGGGACAGGGAGGAGGGAAATGGGAATACCAACACAATATTTTCTCATACAATGTATCTAATTTTAGACAAGAAAGATTTAAGCAAATAATTTTATTTATTTACAAGCAGAGACAAAGATATAAGAGAGGCAAGACAGGCAGACAGAGAGAATGGATGCACCAGGGACTACAGCCCCTGCAAATGAATTCCAGAAGCATGTGCCACTTTATGCATCTGTCTTTATGTGGGTACTGGGGAATTGAACCCAGATCATTGGGAGTTGCAGGCAAACATCTTAACCACTTAGCCATCTCCCCAGCCCCTTCATTATGTTTCTGAATTTTCCCTCAAATCTGATGGCTGTGTGACTTAGACTAGTGAAACTTGTTAAGCCTCCAATGTCTTTCTATCTCAGTGGCTTCTTTCTTTTCTGATGCTTTCAAGTGACTGATCTATTTTATTGGCATGTTCTTTCTTCAGAGGTGGTGTGAAATGTAGACAAAATTCAAATTAACATTTAAAGGCAATTGGATCCTTAAGAAGTTGAAAAAAATCCAGGTGTGGTGACATATGCCTTTAATCCCAGAACTTTGGAGGCAGAGGTAAGAGGATCACTATCAGTTCAAGGCCACCCTGAGACAACATAGTAAATTCTAGGTCAGCCTGGGATGAAGCAAGAACCTTAAAAAAAGAAAAAAGAAAAAAAAAGAAGAAATGTTGGTATGTTGGCATCACTGTGTGTTTATTTCACAGTTATTATTAAGTTCCTTGGAGTGAAAATCCCTAGAGTGTCCTCACTTTTACCTCTATTCAGACAAATTGTGTTTCCAAGATATGAGAAGCCAGCACTGGACAGAAGGACTTGTCTGTTTTGTATTCTCAGACAATTGCTATCCTTACAATGGTCCTTGGAGCTAGGGAAGATAGATGTCTCAGTCTGACCCCTGACAGTGCATAACAGTGCTTTTGTTTTTCTTTTTAGTATGAAGTCAATTTTTATTCCACATGGAGACCATTTTCATTTAATTGTGCTAATGTCTTAGAGGCACTATCAGTTAAATTAATAGCAAATATATTGTTCCTTTTTCACTTTTATTATCTTTTGGTCATACAGTTCTGTTAGAAGAAAAAAAGTAATTAGGTTTGCTAAGAATGAATTATGCTTTACAAATATACTCTATCCATTGTTACTGATGCTATTATTTTTGTCATTGAAGAACAAAATCAGGTCTCATGTAAGAAGAAATAAAAAATCATGAGTTATATTTCCATAATCTCCTCAGTGACATCATGAGCTGAGTTAGGATCTGTGTTGTTTTCTGAGTAAGATTAAAATGTCAATGTTCTTGTAAAAAATTCTGCTGCACTTTTCTGTCTAGGAGGTTCTATAGTATTGTCAAAACCTTTGCAGCTTTACAGAGGTGGGTCTCAGTCACAACCTAATTGGTTATTGCTTTTAGAACTTGACAAGTGATTCAACATTTCAGAGTCACAGATCTTTGTTAAGAATCACTACCAGAGAGCCCCTTGACATCAGACAGTCCATTAGTAACAAACCTCACAAACTACACCAGCAATTGAAGACACTCCCATATTTTCTCCAGGACATTCTGCTCATTTCCCTTACCAACGAAATGCCCCTGAGAATATGATAATCTATGACATGTCATTTGTAACACAATTATCTAATTTTTATAATAGTCACAATATGGCCCAGTCCTACCTGAAAACGTGACAAACACCACAATTGGAGTTTGTTAAATATTTTCTCAATATGGGTAATCTTAAAGAAACTAAGGGAAAAAATTGTTCAGAGATAAACATGACTAAAATTCCCAAGGAACATAGTGACAAAGTGAGCAGAAAGTTAAATTCGGACCTGGGTTGTCTATTCAAAGGTTAGATAGACAGGAGCACTTCTCAGAAATCTAGTGAGCTTGTGGGCTGGTGCTCATTTATAGGACCTGCCACATCTCCTGCACAGGCACCCCACTTGTGAGATCCTGAAAAGTCTCTCATGAGCATGTTCTGTATAATGATGGTTTGGGATAGACAACCTATAATATAGCATGATATTAAATATCTCCATCTAGTATCTTGGGGGTCAGAAGAAGGTCAGTGTGGCCACCAATAGTTTTTACATCACATTATTTTTTTAATATTTTATTTATTTATGAGAGAGAGAGAGAGAGAGAGAGAGAGAGAGAGAGAGAGAGAGAATGGGTGGGCACACCAGGGCCTCCAGCCACTGCAAATGAACTCCAGACACATGCGCCCTCTTGTGCATCTGGCTTTATATGTGCACTGGGGAATCAAACTCTGGTCCTTCTGAATTGTAGGCAAACGCCTTAACTGTTAAGCCATCTCTTCAGCCCATACATCACATTATTTTTAAAGGACATCCATTTGATCTTTCTGAATGTATATTGTGTAAAATATTGAGTACATAGTATAAAAAAAATCTCAACATATAAACTATGAAGACAGATACAATGTTTTAATTTGTTTATCTGAGAGAGAATGTTTAACGATTTGGATTTTACTTCCTATTTGTTTGGATGATTTGACCCTTGAATTAAACTGTGATTTTTTTTTCCTAAAAAATCATTTCTGTTTAAAGTCCTATCTCTGTTTCTCTTGGGGATGAAGTAATACACTTTTGTTGAAATTCTGTTTCTTTTGGGGATAAAGTAATGCACTGCTGTTGAAATTCAGCTATGAGAGTTAATATTATTTTGTGTAAAGTATAATACTGGCCCATCCTACAATAATAGAAGAATAAAAAGTAAGTAAAAAATACAACAATAAGACATAATGTCACCCAAGAGACAACTTATAGTGACACGATTCCATTTATTTTGGATACTGAATAGCAGTGTGCAATATATTTGAGTATATCATTTAGCATTTGTATCTGCATAAAAAGTTTTTATATGTAATTAGTTAAATTACCAAACATATAAAAGTTTATATATGTACACATGTTTTACATTATTATATGCTATATATGTAAATCATTCCCTATTTAACTGCTGGAACAAAATACACTAACAGAAGCAGCTTGAGAAGAAAAAAGGGCTTATTTTTGCCTTCAATTTCCTGTCATGTCTGGGTAAGGATGGCAGGAACAGGAAACTGGCATGATGTCATCAAGTCAGCAGGGAAGAAGTAGAGAGAGAACAATCGAAACATGATGGACTATAAGACCTCAAGGTTCACTCTAGTGACCTGCTTCCTTCAGCAAGTCTCCATTGGATTCAGTTTGATAAGTCCTGACATGGAGATTCTAATGGAATGAAGCCAAGTATCCTTGCCCTATGAATTAGAAGAATAAAATCCACAGACCAGAGGATAAGGTTCAGACAATTTTATTATAGCTGAAAGCTTTAGGAGGACAAAGAGAAAGGGGGGCTTAAGCCTAGAACATAACAGAAGGAAGCCAGGGGCATCTCTTGCCCAGGGAAGCAAGAGGGAGTTTGAGAAGCCCCATGAAAGAAGAAGGCACAGCTCTTGCCCAGAGATGCAAGAGGGGGGTTGGGAATCCCACCTCGAGATTCAGATATGGGATTTTTATAAGGAGTGGCTGTGTGAGGAAGACCAGGTCGGTAGGTGACTAAGGACAAATAGCAGATTTTACAGCTTTGCCAGGAATCTTGGAAAGAATCAGAATTTCTGTCCTCAAGGAAGGGTGGGAGCTTAATCTAGAAATCGTTTCTGGAGGGTGTGGCATTAGGTTTCTGCAATCTTAGTGACATTTCCTGCTTTTAGTCAGGGAATAAAAGCACCATTCCCTTTGGGGGTTCTGTTAAACTCACTACCTAGCCATCTGTATCTCCTACCATTTGGAATAGGATGCATATCAGCCTGATGCAGATCATGTTTGCTAAGTGCATTGTGAGGAAGTAGTGTGTTTACCAGCCAAGCCATGCACTGTGTCAGCTTGTTATTTCTATTTCCCTAGGCTTGCCTGCCTCAGGTGGGAGATGAACCAACCATAACAGATCATCAGGATCCAGGTGGTATCATAAAGGAAGTAGTGAGATGACCAAGAGTGTTACTTCCACAGCAAGCCCAACAAACTATACACAGATAATGGTGACAGACTTGGAGAATACTACAAACAGTTCAAAGTAGAAACCCATAGATTCTTAAGAACTAAAGCAGACTTAAAACTCACCAAACATGGCTCAGGGAACTTTGCACAAAAGGGGGCAGAAAGATTATAAGAGTCATGGTAAGGGGAATATCCAGAGGCATTGCCCTCCTCTTCCCCCCCCCCCAATAAAAAAAAAAACAACCCTTTGTTGCTTGTACAAGTCATAGCCTTCCATCCCATGGAGTATTTTTGCAATCATATTGAGAAGGTCCCTCAGTGGAATATGGGCAGGGAAGAGGGAAACGGGGGTACCAATTCACGACTTGTACTCACAAAGTTTCTACTTATTAATAAAAAATGTAGAGCAAGCTAGGTGTGGCTATGCACACCTGGAAATCCAGTACACAGTGGGCAGAGACTTGATTTGCTGGGACTTGCTGACTGACGGCACCTCAGGGTTGAGGGACAGACAGCTCAAAGAAATGCACAGATGGGCAATACAAGGACACCCTATGTTCTCCTCTGATCTCCCACATGCATGTCTGCACACACACGTGCATACACCACATATAACACACCACACCACATACATAGTATACACACTCACACACACAAAGAAATACATAACTTTTAAAAGTAAGTGATTAAAATTCTTTAAGATGAGCTGAAAGTTGAGCATGACAGCACATATCTTTAATCCTAGCACTTGGGAGGCAGAGGTAGGAGGATAGCTGTGAGTTTGAAGCCACACTGAGATAACAGTGAATTCTAGGTCAGTGTGTACTAGAGTGATACCCTACTTTGAAAAGCAAAAAAAAAAAAAAAAAAAAAAA
>PVHP010037869.1:0-10568 GCA_004024765.1 Zapus hudsonius | reverse complement strand
TATTGTGAACTGAAGAGCAGCCGCTCCCCGGGGATTCATCAGGCCTTCTGGGCTGGATTGGGACTGCTGAGACATCCATCTACGTGGACTGAACAGCTACTGGTTCCTTACCTGTGGGCCTACAGACTGCTACTATTGGACTACTGTAAGCTGTCTCAGTAAATTCCTTTTATATATATATCCATTCTATCAACTCTGTTCCTTCTAGAGAACCCTGACTAATACACCATACCACACCACACCACACACCACACACACACCCACCATACCCACACACACACCACACCACACACACATTACATACACATAAGCAATATATATATATGTGTGTGCGCATGTATACATACACACATTACATACACACAAACAACATATATATATTGAACAACAATATATATAGATATTGAAAGCCAAACTGCAAACTGCTGCATGACCTAGCAACCTCACCACTGGCTATGCATCCAAAGGAAATGAATTATTACATTCAAGATACGATAACTGTGCTCCATGCTTACTGCCGCACTGTGAACAACAGCCAAGATATGGAATCAACTAACATGTTCATCAATGAATAAAAATGTGGTATAACATACACAACAGAATATTATTCAACCATAAAAAGGTAAAACCCTGATGTTTGCCAGTATGTGGCTGGAACAAGATATCATGTTAAATGAAAGGAGCCAGACATGGGAATACAAGTACCACACGGTCTCTCTCATTTGTAGAAGTTAAAAAAATGTTCTTGTAGAATACAGAATCAACTAGTGGTCACTGGAGGCTAAGAAGAGGGGGGTGGGGGCGATAGAAAAAGTTTGGCTACTGGCTACCAAGACAGATAGGAGGAAGTCGGTTCTGAAATTCTAAGCACACTAGGCTATAGCCATTTAACATGTTTTAGAATGACTTGAGAATTTATTTGAATATTTCCAACACCGAATGGATTGTATTTGAGGAGACAGAAACGGTCATTCGTGATTTGATCATCACATACTGTATGCCTGCGTCTACTATACTCCATTAAAAGGTACACGTGTCAATTTAAAACATGTGCGTGTCAGAGAGGGGTTATCGAGCCAAGAGAACAGACCCTTGTGATCCTGACCCTAGTATTAGCATAAGTCCCCTGCTCTCTGGGAGAAAGAGATGAGATCAGGCAAAGAGGGCAAAATGGGATCGACCTTGGAGAATGACACCCAAGGTTCCAGGAGTTGAGAGGACTGTATGTATACCAGGCAGAATGCGCCTTGCCACTCACTGACTGGAGCAGCTATTCAAAGCATGGCTTTCAGATTGGGCAGATCTGATTTGAGGGGATGTGTAGGCAGAGCGGGGAGTGCTTCCTTCCTGCTCACTGACCACAGAGGAGCGGCCATAGCCGCCACCGTAAGTGTAGACTCTGAGGTTGGGCAGATCTGAGTTCAAATCTGAGCTCTGTTGATCTTGGGCAAGTTGAACCTCAGTTCTCTCGTTTGTAAGATGGGAGTGGTAATTCTCCTGATAGTGCCCACCTTGGAAGGTGGCTGAGCACTGAGTACTGTGGTGCAGGGAAACACACACACCAGCTTAGGTGTCCCTGAGCTGCTTGTCGTCATTTCCCTTCCAGACACCCTGCCAGGGAGGATTTTATCACCCCACTTTACAATGAGGAAACTGAGAAGGGAGGTAAACTGGTTTTCCTAAAGCCAGGCAAGTAGGATGGGGTAGAACTTGGCTGTAGATCTAATCTAATTACAATTATATGCTTTTTTCACCCCACCCAAACCAAACACTGGCCAGAGGCATCAGTTAAGTACCTGTGAGGACTTGTTAAGTCCCCAACTGAACCCCAAGTTTACAGAATGGACTTCAATGGAGGCCAGAAGAGATCTGTACCAAACTAGAGCTTAGGACATTCCAACCAACCTGTGGGTCCCTAGGTGGTGTCTGCCTCCTCCTCAGAGGGACGCTATGACACAGGATTCTTCTCTGTAGCCTCAAAGCTCAAGTACTCAGGCACCACTCGTTTCTCTGTAGGAACAGGTGGGATGAAAGGACCCCTCCTGCCTCCTGGGACCCAGGAGCTACCCAACTGCCTCACCTGAGCTGCTGCGCTCAGACCCCTATCTGCCTCCTCGATGCCTTAAGGCCCTGAAGATGGGGCCAGCTCCATCCCAATGCTCGCAGTCCCCAGCTCAAAGGGCTCTGGGTTCTCAGCCTTTTCTGGGAGACTCTGCTGTTTCTCTCTGTAGACTACATGGTGAGCAATGTGTGTTCCTGTGTCCCAATGGTAAGGGCAAGACAAAGAAACTTGGTTCTTTTGGTTTTTTAGCCTTCTATTTTTATAATCTTTTTCTTCCTGATACTATGTGATAGAGTTCTATTTGAGAAGGTCCTAGAAACTACAGAAAAGTAGAATGATATACCAACCAGAAAATGAAGATTAGAGATCATGAAGATCATTATTGCGAGCAGGCTTCCTTTCCTCTTCTCTTGTTTATGAACTTCTTAAATCCTTCCTTCCTTCTTCCTTCCTTCCTTCCTTCCTTCCTTCCTTCCTTCCTTCCTTCCTTCCTTCCTTCCTTCCTTCCTTCTCCCCTCCCTTTCTCATTTTTTCTAAAAAAGCCCGTTTGCATATGTGTTTGTGCATCCGCATGTATTTTGTGCATGTGGAGGTCCCAGTAACCCTCAGGTGGGGTCCTCAGGAATGATGTCCACCTTTTCTTGCCAGGTCTCTCATGGGCCTGGAACGTGCTAATTAGCCTGGAATTGCTCCCCAGCGAGTCCCCAAGTCCCAAGTATCTGTCTGTCTGTCTGTCTTCACAGTGCTGGGGTTAGAGGCACATGCACCACACCTGACATGTTATGTGGGTTTTGGAGAGGAAACTCGACTCACCATGCTTACAAGTATTTGATGACTGAGCCATCCCCCTCCCCACCCACCCCAGCTCCACCTCAGGCCTCTTAATGAGCGTAGGTGATATGTGCCTGAAATAAAGGAAAGATATCTGGTTCCTGAGCCAGGTGGGTGGGACTCTACCTTGGTTTAGCCACAACCTTGTATATGACCTTGGTTGGACAAGTCACTTAGCCCCTCTGTCCTCAGGCTTCTAGACTCTGAGCCTCCATCTTCTCAGTAAAATAAAAGAGCAAACTTTCCTGAGCTTCTGGGAACATCTCGTGAGAAGGACCTTGAGTGCTGGCTTCCTCCCTGGTAGCCGTTCCCATGACTATCACCCCACCCCCACAGTAAGTGTGACCTCTCATCTGGCTGGACTGTCGAGCAGATACAGATAATTGGAACTGCAGGAGGCTCGTCCCAGGCCCACCAGAGCCATGTGCTTGCCAAGCAAGCATGGGAAGATTCACCAGTGAGCTGAGGTCTCACTCTGCCAGCCTCAGTCCCCAGATGCACTGCCACACGGGCCCTGACCGATTAATACCTGTCAGGCTTCATCCTCTTTTTCTAACAATTATAAACACCTTCTTGGGGGCTCTGCCTGTAGGGATCAAACACCTGCATGAAACTATAAGAAAGTACCTGCCTGAACTCCGGACTCTCCCCTCAGAGCCCACGGGAAGCTGCGGGAGGGTTGCTTTTACTTTTGTCCCCACCATCGGAGTGGTGTGTCAGATCACATGACATACATACCCTTTAGAACCTGCTGGAATTCTGAACTTCCAGGCTCATAGAACCAGAATCTTCATCATAATGACCCTTGAGCTCTACATAAGCACTGGAATTTAGGGGGTCCACTGCTCTTCCAACTTGTTAAGCTGGCCCTTACAGTGGGGTCCCTCCCTTCCTCACTCCAGGCCTCTCTGCTCCCAAGGGTGACAGCTGAGTTTGAGCCTTGTTTCTGTTGGGTTGCCTGACTCCAGGGGCTGTTGCTACGTCATCCTTAAGATGGAGACTGGGCTCTCCATGGTCCCCGACCACAGAGACTGATCCAGAGGCCCACGGAGGAGGATAGCCAGCTGACTGGGGATGGGGAAGGGGGGCAATGAGGAATTGGGGATAACCACTCATTATTGGCCCACTAAACAATGTAATTCATTATGGACAATAAAAAATACTTTAAAAAAGATGGAGATAATAATCGCAACACGCAGGATGGATGTGAGAATCAGAGAGAGAATGGGAGCTGGGGTTCTGGTTCAGTCATGTTTCTCTCTCTCTGACCTCACCAGATACAGTCTGCTGACTATTAGCCCTGTGAGTTCAGTTTGGAGGCCACTGCATCCTGTAGCCACAGCTAAGAGTGTTGGCAAAGCAATCTGGTGAGCCAGGTTCCAACGTCAACCTCTCACTTCTGTTTGCATTCCTCTGAGCCCATTTCTTCCATCTTCCTGACAACGATGGTACGGGGCAAGTCACATGACGATGAGACAGTAAACAATGCAAGTGAAGTACTAGGCCGCCTGTAGGCATGTGACAAATAGGCCATCACCACCACCACCACCTCCTGCCCTGGTATCGCAGAGAAGTGGCGGGACAGTGGAAAACGTTATGAATGAGAATATTCCCCGTGCTCACTTCAGACAGACTTTGACAGACAAATTCGTCCCGTCTGTGAGTGCTCTTTTGTCCCCCACAGGACCCACTCTCCATATTACCTGCAGCTTCTCTGGTACCTGGTCCAACTCCTCCCTGGTTCTGGCCAGCACACTCTGGGTGGGGCACCTTGCTCATGACGTCATGGGCGTGTCCTGTAGCTGTCAGGAATGCTCCTGGCCAGGCTGTGTGCTAGAGGCATGCTTTAAAGAAAGCTTCAAGGACCCTGATGTTGAGTATCTCCCCCAGACACTCGCTCCAATGGCCTGGGATGTGGTGGAGGCTTTGGGAATTTTTTAAAGGTCCCCAAGGATGATTGGGGGGGGGGGCTAGCAGGCTCTAGGTAAGTCCTTACTAGTTTACACTTGCTTGAAAAAGACTTTCCCTCTCTTCCCAACTCCGGAGGGGAGCCCACCAGGAATGTGATCTTATTTAGAGAGTAAATGACTTTGCTCCCAGAAGCAATAAAATATCAAATGAATCTGAAATCAACAGACTGCATCCTTGGCTAATGAGAATATTTTTTGTTCCTTTATGATCAAAGCAACTTAGTTTCAGGAGTTCCGGGAGCCAGCACAGGGTCTACCCCAGGACCCTGCATGCCGTCTCTCCGCCTCTCACATCCCTAGGAGAACCCTTTCGCCACAGAGCAAGAATCCACACTCCAGTTAGGAACCCACGTTGAATCAGTGTTTTGAGAAGCAGGCTCCATATCAAGGATTAAAGCTAAAAAGGTTTCCAATGAACAAGATACACAACTCCCTAAACCTCTTCCCACCCTGTACCCCAATACTTTCGTTCAGTCCATGAGGAATCCCAGGCCCCAAAGGGGCTTGTCAAAGCAAACCCAAGCCAACCTTGTCGTTCCTGGATGCCCTGAGGGCTACGACTGGATCAAGAAGGCAGCTGGCCCTTGCCTGCTGGCTCCCTGGGTCGCGATGGCCCAATTCAGGTGTTACCTGGGCCTTCAGTGATGGGTAAGCCAGCCTTTGAGAGGCTGGGGAGGTCTGCTTCAGGCCCGGCTCTGCTGAGAAAGCACCATGCCAGCAAGGGAGAAGTGATTCCCCGGGGGGACTCCTTATTCTTGACGAGAGTGATGCCTGCTGGGAATCTGCTCTACCCACTCAGCAGCTCGGGCCCTTTGCCCACACTCATTCCCCTTGGCACTTCTGGGCAGCCTCTCTGCCCAAGCCTTCACTCCAGGCATGATCAGTCATGTGTCCCTTGCCTGGTGGCTCCTGTACACCTAGAATTATTAAACACACTTCCCATGTTTGCTCCCAGTACTTACAGCAGTCCCCTGAACAGCTGTGACCCCCAGACTGAGAGACCCCCCCCAAAGTTTGTCATTCACAGAGCCCCACCATCCAGCCCAGCACCACTGGTTCAGGGACAGAGTGAGTGGTGGTCCCCAGGGGCATTGCAGACAGCTGAGGTGGATGGTAGTAGAAGGGGCTTCAGAGAGAAGCAAAGGCAGGCGAACGCTGACACTCCCGTCTGAGGCTAGTGGGGAAAAGGTAGGGCAGCCCTAACAGACTCGGGTTCTGGGGAAATACTTGCTTCCTGCATGTCTGTGATTAAGGGGCTTGGACCCATGAACCACAGAAAAATGAAATCTGCCCTCTGTCTAGTAGGGAGAGCACAGATGTGAAGCGGGGGTCTACAAAAGGGGAAATGAATCCACAGTGGGAGGGGGAGACAGAAAGACAGAGCAACAAGACATACCCTCTTTTCTGCCTCCCTGGGGGGATGAGGAGACACTCACCAATTCCTTCCTGAGCCAGGCGATAGCCTCCTCGATACTTTGGAAGCCTTCCAGCTTTCCCGTGGGCAGTGGTCCGTTGCCCCTGCTGACACTCTCAGAAGGTGGGGGGTGGTCTCTGGGCTCCCCATCCCCACACTCTCCCTTCTGCAAGCTTGTCTCCTGCTGGGCAGGTGGTCTCGGAAAGGGCCACGTCTGGCCCTCCAGCCTGGCCTGCCATTCCAAGTAGGAGGGTCTACGGGTCTCCAGCCTCAGCTTCTCGGTGAGGGCTTTCAGGCTGCGGAGGTGGTCATCGGGAGGTGCGGCTGCCCCTGCTGGTTCCTCACCTACTTCTTCCACCTGGATCTGAGGCACAGACATTCTACAGTCTGCTCCAGCAGCCAGACACAGGCGGTGATGGGGGGCCACAAGGGAAGTCGGGTGGGTGGTAAGGTCGGGTCCTGAGCCTCAAGGACCTCATGTAGCTAAGGTTGTGGCTCCGAGGGCATCCCTGGGCCAGGGGCCGGCACCCGAGCCAAGCAGGTCTGTTGCAGTGTGCCCAGGGAGGGTCCTCTCACAGGAGTGGGAGGGCTCGAGGTCTATGATTCGTCTCAGAATCCTGTGAGGGCCATGCTTCGTGGAAGGCAGGATCAGACAGGCATCAGCAGGAAACTTCAGGGCCTCCTCCGAGTTCTACCCTTACTGGAGGTGTGCAGTTCAGTCAGCAGGAAGCCAGCCGGGAGCTCTCTCCTGGGGATGGACAGGCAGCAGGCCTGCAGGAAGGATGAGAATCATGTCAGTCCCTCCCTGTCCCATCCCCAGGAGGGAAACTGAGGTCCAGAGAGGCCTCTACTTTCTAGTTCAGGACTAGACTATGCGAGGCAAGTTCACCAACTGAAGGCAAAGCAGTTGATAAAACTGACAGCATTTTACCACTTATAAAACCATTCTGCCTCTCTAACCCATTCTCACAGCAAGTCTAGAGATTTATCCCCAAGTCCTCAATCACTGACTCACCAACAAAGATCCAACAAGAAGTGGGGGACAACCCAGCTGGGCAGAATCTAGGGACACGGTCTCTCATCTGGGCAGATCCCCAGAGCCAGCTGACAGGCCAGGTGAGCCTCACGCAGACTCAGGACAGGTGTTCACCAGCCACCCCCACCCACCACAGCTCCCACCCACTCTGTCCACACTCAGCTTCTGGTTCCAACAACAACACCTGACCTCACCTGTTCAGAGGAGGAAGCAAATAAAACTGCAACCTGGTCTGAATGCACTCACGTGGACTGTGAAGCCCAACAAGGCTTGTGACTCACCATTTGGAAAGAGTTCTCAGGTGCCTAAGTGCCCACACAGCAGCGCCTCCTGCAGGGCTCCTGCTGTGATCTGATTTGGCCTCCATCTCCAGCGAAGGAGTGAAAGGTACGAGCCAAGACTCTTACCTATCACGCCAGGGCACAGGCAGAAAAGCAGCTCTGAGATGGAGTCTAAGGGGACTCGGGCAAGATCAGAGTGGGAGACATGTGATTTGAAATTGGCTTCAGAGTGGGTTTTAAAACTCGGTGCTGAGCTGTAAAACAGAATGAACTGATGTGGACCACTGTCCAAGGCTCAAGTGGAAAAACAAAATGATAAAGAAGGTGGTGCACGCAACCACTGGGTCGGAAAGAAGTGACGAGGGCCGGGGAGGGGGCCAAAGCCCTTTGCTGCGGAAACCTGAGCATCTGAGCTTGGATCCGCAGGACCCACATAAAGCCAGATGCTGTAGCAAGCGTCTGGGATCCCAGCATTCCTACGGTGAACAGGAAGATGGAGATAGGAGAACAGAACATGTGAGCAAGCCACCCTGCCTCAAATGAGGTAGCAGGTGAGGACCAACATCTGAAGTCATTATCTACCCTCCATACATGCGTGTGTACATACAACCTTACTTACACACCTCCTTCACCTCCCCTTCAGAAAAGAATGGAAGAGAAAGAGGTTAATTAACTTGCATATGCCGGAGCAGGAACTCATTAAGAGGACCCTTGGAATGGTGGAAGCAGACTGAGGGAGACAAGTTAAGATTCGGGGGCACAAGCCAACAGCAGACTGGGCCTCTGAGAGAGACCGTGGGATCCTCCTGGATGAGCATGGAAGAGCTAGGAAAGAAGGGAGCAGAGCTTTCTTCTCTGGACCACTTCTACTGAAAGACCCTGGATGTGGTCTTCCCTCAGGAGAGACCCCAGACCCAAGGAACACGCCGAGACCACGAATCAGATGCAAACAGCATGAGGGTTTATTCAGATACACAGGTACCTGGGGCAGCCAAGTCTCTCGGAGGACTTGCGCGCCTCTCCAGGGTATGAGGAGCTTTTTATAGGATTTTGAGGGCAGAAGCGTGGTTACAGAAGCAGAAAGCATAGTTACAGGGTTTCTATTGGCTAATTCACATAAGGTCAGGGTGAACTTTGGGACATATTCTTAGTTCCCAGAAATTGCAGTGGGTGGCCGACTTGGCCTTGTGGGTGTTTTTTCCAGCCTAACGGTTTATTCTCCAAGGCCAGGTGGCAGCCACAGATATCTTATTTTGACTCAACCGTTTTTCTTGTCAAAACCACAGCTCTCTTTTTCAAGGCTGAATGGCTGAGCACAGTTATGAACTTATGAACTCCTTAGTTGCCTTGCTGAATGGCGTTTCTGGGGCTAAGTTAAGGTCTGCTGTAAGCAGATTCTTTCATCCCCCCATTTTCTTATGTTCCCAAAATGGAATCTTTCATTTTAAGATGGGGAATAAGAAGTCATTTCCATTTCTGATTGTTTTAGCCTCTGATACTGTTGAGTCAGAACCAGAGTTTGGACAACAGAAATCCTGTCCCTGATAAATTGTATCAACCTATTGAGAATGCAAGGCCCAAATATTAAAATGAGCAGGAGGATGATTAGGGGGCCCATAAGGGTGGAGATAAGGGTGGTGAACCAGGGTGACTTTCTGAACCATCCTTCAAACCATCCCTGCTGCGACTCGAACAGCTGTTGTCTCTGTTTTAATCTTTCCCTCAATTTAGCCATGCTATCTCTGACTACTCCAGTATGATCGGCGTAAAAGCAACATTCCTCCCTAATAGCCGCGCAGAGGCCACCTTCCTGGAGGAAGAGGATGTCTAATTCCCTCCTATTTTGCAGAACAACCTCAGATAGAGATGTGAGGGACTTTTTTAGAGCACTTATAGATTCCTCAAGGGCCTGGATATCAGTGTGCATAGCCATCTGTAGCTGTCTAAATTGTGCAGTTTCCATGAGTGCCGCAGTGCCAGTCCCTATGCCTGCAGCCATACCCCTAACAGTCAATCCCCCCAATAGTAAAGCCATAGTAATAGATACTGGTTCTCGGGGGAACCTGTGTCGTTCTTCATAATAGGTGGATACATATTCGGGGGTATGATATATAATTTTGGGCCATAATTCTATTAATATACAATAGTCAGAAGTCAAATTAAGTATTGTCATTGAGATACATGGAGTTAATCCGGTGCTGCAGGCCCAATAAGTCCCCTTGGGGGCTGCCAGGTAATAAGAGCCCCCAATCACTTGCTGGGTGGTATGACATAGGAACTGGTGAGACCGGGGCACCTTTCCTATACACAACCCTTGTCCCGCTACTTCAGATAGGGTTAGTCTATGTTGAGGGGTGCGGGTACATTCTGTGGATGGGTAAGTGTAGTTAGTGAAATTTCCCATAACAGCAACCCCTTCATAATAAGGGGGACTTGATATCAGACAAAGCCAGCAGCTGGTGGTTTTGTCTGGGGCGGTGAGATTAAGGGTTAAATATGCCCCTTGAATTAATGTCAGAAGTCTATCTCCAGTGCCTGGTCTCTTAGGAAAAGCAGTAGTGGGCAGGCCAGTGGTAGGGGACAGTGTAATAGATTGTCGGGGGACTTGGGCAGGGGCTCTCTCAGGTTGTAAGGGTGACTTCTGTTCTGGGAGGACAGGGTTAGGGCCTATAGGAATGTTAATTGATTCTATCTTTTGTTTTATTTGAAATGTGAATCCATAGTCCTTCCCTGTCATATAAAACCTAACTCCCCAAGTCCGCCCTTCGGTCCATGAGGAGAACTCAGTACCTTTTGGGGTGAAGGTAATATTTAGTGAATCTTCTCCCTTTTTACCTCGTTCCACTCTGATGAGATCCCAACTGGAACTAGGTTTCCAATATACATCCCCGGTAGTTTCACATCCCCATTTTGCACAATAGTAAGATTCTAGCCCCCCACATCGATAAGTCGCCTCCCAGTCTCTTCCATCCCT
>PVHP010037868.1:0-17057 GCA_004024765.1 Zapus hudsonius | reverse complement strand
GTATTTATTCACTCAGTGGATATTATTGAGTGTCTACTCTGTTGCAATATTTGACCAAGGGTTATGGATGACACCATCAAAGGATGTTATACAACATCCTAGATGGGTAGAAGACCTGATCAAAAGCAGACATCAACACCCTCAAACATACTTATCATAAGAAGATATTAGAAATCACAGAGGGATGACTTAATCCAATAAGAAATGCAAGGAAGCCCTGCCAAAAATTATTTAAAACATAAATTATTTTCTCAATAAAGCTTGAGAGGAATATAACAAAACCAAGCAGAAAGATTAGGTTTAAACAGGGTCAGGGATGGAGGAGGTTCATCCACTTGAGGAAGTTGATGTAGGTAATAGCAGATAAAAAGCTGCATCTACAACATATACAGATTAGCAAATACATGACACACTGCACAGTGCTGCTGCTGGCCAGGACAGGTGGCATTCATGATTGGGTCCCTTAAAATTAAAACAGAGACAAAAGTCCTGATTACACAGGGACATAGCTCCAGGCATGATTAACATCTCTGGTGATTCTAGGGTACAGTGACTTTTGATTCTGCCAACAGTGTGAAAATATAGCACACTCAATATATAGCTGTTGACACATCTCTTTATTTCCTGTTTTAGACTTTACCCACTCTATACTTAAAGTTAACTCTAAAACCATCTTTCAAGACACCTTTTTGGAGAAGGCTGCATTGTCACAGGCTGTGAAAGAACCACCTGACTCATTCAGCCTCACAATGTGCTGAGGAGGAGACAGTGATATATATGATTTGAATCTGCTATATTGTTCACCAATGTCTGTGTTATCATTTTTATTTTTATAAAATATGTAAAATTTTAAAGCTCAGAAAATGATAACAATAAAATATTTTCAAATCTACCAAATGAAATATCTATCATGGCCTTCAAGGCTTATTTTATTTTCTTCTATTGAATACTATAATTCCTAACATCAAAATGCTCTCCTAGATTAACAAGAAGATATAATTTTATTCTTATTGAAACACATATAAAATCTAGTAATTAAAATAGGATATATTGCTGCTGGAGAGATGGCTCAGCAGTTAAAATGCATGTCTGAAAGGCCTAACAACCTGGGTTTGATTCAACATTACCCAAGTAAAGCCAGATACACAAAGTGCACAAAGTGGCACATGAATTAGGTGTCCTTTTGCCATAGCATGAGGCATGCCTATCTCTCTCTCTTTCTCTCTCTCTCTCTGCCCACTTGACATTCCCCCCACCCTCATCTATTTTTTTCTTACTCTCTGCTTTCAAATAAATAAATACAAATATTTAAAATAGGTTATAGTCCTATAATTTTTTTTTCTTTAAAACATGACAAAATATAGGAACTTAAATGTATCTGAGACCAGCGATTAAATAAGAAAAAAACAATGCAATGACAATTTAGATAATTTTATTTATATTTTAAATTAATTGAATGAGATATTTGAAACTATGATTGAAAATAGAAGCTTATGAAATGACTTCTCTTCATGATAAAATATGGAGACGACCATAAGTTACACAGATAGAATGGATAAACTATGCCCCGTTGATATTTTTACTATGTAAAAGGATGCCATATTAGATAATAAGAAATGCTTCAAATTAGGAAGAGATGGTTCCTTGAGTCCTGGTGCTATTATGTGTCAGAAAATAAAAGGACACAGAATGTACAGGTTATTCTCCAAAATGCTTGATAATTTTAGATAGATGTTTATAGTCTGGCCACAGATTTCTGGTTCCAGGTCCCATGTTCTTAACCAACAATGTATTTTCTGCTTCAGGTGTCAACGTCCATTACTGAAAAATGTGGAAGAGCATGGGAAGGCATCAGGCATCTTCTCATTCCAACATAGATTCATTGTGCTAACCACCCAACATGGATTCCATTAGCAGTGTAGAAAAGAAATAGAGAAAATATAAGAAAAAGAAAACAGAAAAATGCCTCTGTCCTCATGGAGTATGTGGTTGTTTGATAGAAAATATAAATGAGTTATAAAAGTGTGAGAATGGAATAAATGTGTTAAGAAATGAAAACCTAGGCTATCAATATAGTTCAGTTGGCTAAATGATTTTTTTAACTTGTCAAAGTTTGATCCCCAGGACCATTAATACTGTGCATGATTGCATAACTATAATCCCAGCACTGTTTGGGAATTGGAGGAAAAGTGTCAAGGAGGCAAGAAGGGAATTGTCCAAGGTCAAACTCAACTGCTTAGCAAGTTCAACACAAGTATGAATTTCATAAAATAAAATCTTCTTTCTAAATGAAACAACAAACAAAAAAATGAGAAACAAGAACTCACATACTCCACCATCTGTATTTTCAGAAAACAACAACATAGTAAATTCAAAATTATATTGACAGAGATACTTTTTGAACCAGGAAAAAAAGAAAAAAAACTTTTACTTGGCGATATGTCAATAAGAAAATTAGTGAAAGTTTTAGGCTATCATTATTGCGTTGTAGTTTTCTCACTATATGTTATTTAAATATTTTCCTTTGATTAACTAAAAATAATAATTATGTGCATTTACAGGTTTAATATGGGATTTAATCTATCAAAATAGTTTATATAGCCATAAAATACCTATCTATCAGGTGTCTTCCTAATGTAGGAAGAAACAGTTAATTATCCTACCTTAATAATTAATAAGAAACCTAGAATAACTCTCTGTCAGTCTCAAGGACAAGAATTTTGCTCTCTATATTTAATGCACCTTTCTTAAATAACTAAATGTATTTAAAGATAATACATTTAGTACAGATATCAATACGTTTGGGCAAAGGCATAACTACTCCCTCTTAATCAAAATACTTCGCAACTTCAATAAAAAATCTTCTCAATAAACACCACATATGATTTTAAAATGTCTAATTAAGGTCAGTATGGATTAATTTTCCTATACTAACAGTATCACATGAAAATATGACACAGTATGTTATGCCTACAGGCAAAACCAGGAGTTCTGCCACAAGTGCTGGCTCAGTATGGGTTACATTGTATATCGCTGTCTCAAATAAATAAATGAATAAATTTAATAAATGCAATCTATTATTGTTGAAGGTGGAATGCAGTTCAATGGGTAAAATACTTCAAGTCCATATGTGAGACTATGGGGTCAAAGGAAAAGAGCTAAGGCAGGAGGGCAAGAGGAGAACAGAGAAGGGAGAGGAGTAGAGAAGAGGAGATTAGAAGGAATAAAATATCCAACTATATTTTACAGATACCAAAAAAAGAGAAAATATAATTGGACTATAACCCCAACAGTATCAACACATTTTAATTCTTTATGTTGGTGCAAATTATAATCCAGCATTATTTATTTCTACTCACTGACATTTCCTCAAATTTCTGTGGTGTATGTAGTCTGGAAATAGCTCTTACATTTCTTTGTAAATGTCTTCATATTATTCTCATTTCACTTATAAATTTTTATTTTTAAATCAGAAAGCAGAATCAAGTTTACAGAGATATTATCACTAAAAATATATACAGGAAAATAGGAAAGATCTAAATATAATAACCAAACATCCCACTTTGAGAAACATAAGAGAATTTAAGCTGAAACCAAAGGAGAAGACAAAGTAAATTTTAAAGAATCCATGAATAGAATAAAAGATTGTAAAAAAAAATTAATAGCATACCTATTCCTCAAAATCTAACATTGCTTCTTCATAAAATTCTAAACAATCAGTTAATTACATGGAACTAAACAAGGAAGAAAAGCATAATTAAAAAATTTGGCAAATTAACAAAGGTTATAACATTATCTCAATATAAACAATCATAATTTTAGTATGTCTATGTCTATTAACCTAATTGCATGAATAAACTATGTGAATTAAATTGTACAATAAATAACTCCCCCACAAATAAGAAACTAATTCCGATAGACACAGTGATTACATGTATCAAAGTTTTAAGAAATTATCTATTTCAATATTGGAATTTCTTCCAAAATCCATAATAATAGGGTCAATTCTATAACTCATTTTATAAGGCCTCAATCACTACCAAATTAAATACAGATATGACCTGCAGATATAGCTCAGTGCTATTGTGTTTGATTGCCTAGGCTCAGGTTAAATCTGTATAAGTCTCAAAAAATAAAATGACTGAAAAAGAACCTATAGACTAATGATGGTGCGATTACTTCTTTAATTAGGAACACTCTTGGTTAAGGAAACTAGCTAGTGAAACAAAGTAATAAAAGTAAACATCATATATTTATATGTGTGTATACCCACACAAATGAACAACTACAAATGGACAACTGTTTTTTTTTAAATAAAAAAATATATGTAACTATTTAAATACAAATTACCCTACTATAAATCTAACAAAAACATGCACAAAGTCTATTACAGAACACTCTATTTTAAGAAATTGTCACTTAGTTAAATGATACTCCATACTCATATATTAGACAATATTTAAAATGTTGATAAAATAGATAAAATAACCTATTAATTTATTTACTAATAACTAAAATTCCAGGAAGATATTTTATAGATATTAAGAACCATATCCTGCTGCTGATATTAAAATAGAAAAATCTGGGAACTTCCACACAATATGGAAGCATAAGTGTAAAGCTAAGGACACCTTTTGCTCTCTGTCAAGTCCTAATACAGAGGTATATGCTCTGGACAGAATGTTTTTTGTAGATTGATAGTAAAGAACAGTCAACCTCAAAATAAATCCATGCAGAGCTGCAGAGATGGTTTAGCAGTTAAGGCACTTGCCTCCAGTGCCTAAGACACCAAGTTCAATTCCCCAGTACCTACATAAGCCAAACTCACAAGGTGGTGGCCCTGGTGTGCTCTCTCTCTCTCTCCCTCTCTCTTTCTTTCTCTCTCTCTGCTTGAAAATGAATAAATAAAATGTTAAAAAAATAAATAAATTCATGCAAATATAGCTCACATCCTTTGAAAGGAAAGACACAAATATTGAAATTGAAGTGAAGAAAGAAGACAATACTTGAAAACTGAATTCAAAAGAAAGAATGACTATCCATAGTTATGCAAAATAAACTATACTTTGTGCCTTTTATGTTAAGAATGAAGACCATTAAACACTGATTAAAAGGTCAATTCACCAAAAGTGTACACACACACACACACACACACACACACACACATATGTATGTATATATATATATATATATATATATATATATATATATATATATATATATATATATATATATATATATATATTCTTATATATATTCCTATATTTCATATGAAATATAGAATATATATAAGGCTATATATATATATATATATACCTATATGAAATATTCTGAGTAATTATCTGGCTTAAAATTGAAAGTGTCAACAATCTCATCTTACGTTAGCAACCACATCATCACACTTACTGTATCTTTATAACTCTTGAAATTTGGAAGAAAAATATTTTATTCTTTCTTTCTATGAATCTAGGATTGGGATTAAATTGGGATCTTTAGAATATTTTCAAAAAAAGTTATGAATATTTTTCAATTTTATTGACAGACTAATATATTCCATTTATTGATAATTATTAATTGATTCAATAATATTTATATTTTAGAATAGATGATTTAACATATTCATGTATCTATTTCTCATGTATATTAATATTAATACCATTGTGATACTATATATTTTTTTCATTAGTATATAAGGACAAAAATCAAAATTTGTATATTCAATTATATTAAGCAGCTTAGTTAAATTTATTTATTATTTAAAATATTATAGATAATTTTGTACCTCCCCCATAACTCAAACAGGCTACCTGGATATATAGGCATAAATTTATATTTTAATTCTAATATGTGTGACTTTTACTTATTTATTTTTCTCTGTTATTACCACATAGCTGAATTATGTGAACTCCAGTAAACTCAGGCCTTGAATTTCCCTGGTCTATCATTGTTTTCTGGGCCCACAAGATGGCTGGAGGTTGGGAAGGGAAGGAGTCATCCAAATTCCTGCTGGTCTCAGGGTGAGATTATCCAGGTTCCAGGCCAGTCTCAATTTCCCTTTAACCCTGTGTCCTCCATGCCTCTCAGCAGGGTCCCACAGTGACATATCCTTTTCTTTCCCCTTTGTTCAGGGGAATGTTTTTTACATATTAATTCTTATGGTTGCCATTCTTTTCATAGTCATTTTCAGTTGATTCACATAGTGCCTACTTAGCTCACAGTGTACAGAATACCTTGTCTAAAGTAATCATCAATTATAAATGGAAGGATACTACTTTCAAAAGATAAATCTCTATGTTACTCAAACTCTTGTTTACATACTACAATTCTCTTCCTCCCTTTTGAAAAGAATGAAAATGTAGCTCAGAGAAACTACAACAAATAATACTTAGTTCCTTAGGAAGGCAGAGCCCATGAAGCACTGATTTAAACCTTCTGCTACAAGGTCTATTGCTCTGGACTAATATTTAGTGCTTTATGATCATTCCATTATCCCATGACAACAAAGGATGTTCATTCTCGGCCATTACCAGATAGTGAAATTGGTGTTTCTAGAAACGCTTAGGATATCTATGTAGCTACTATCTGGTCAGAATCTATTCATTCAGCTTCTTTGAGTCCTATCTAGTTCCAATTAGGTCGTAATTTTAAATCCTGAAAACTTGCCTCTTAAATGTGACCCTGTAACTTTTTAGCTTTTAAGCAGGTAGTATTCCATCATGTAAGTGGTTGATATTTGTACAAGTTTGTGTATCTCAGCACAAACTTGTACAAATATCATGACAAGGCTACAACTTATCTTTCTCTTTTGGTGTTCCTTCTCTTATGGAATGATATTGTACCCTGCTAATGAAGCCAGAATGACTGACCCACTGATACTTTAATATTGCTGGACATTGCCACATTGTGTTATTTCTTTCACTAAATGGGAATAGATATGAGCCATAGGTAGTTTCCAGTAATTCTTCTCCTTTGCTTTTATTCAGGCTGTGATTGTCTGTACATTCTATTTTTATTTAAAACTTCAATTGTTCCTCCAGAAAATACAATATGGAATTGAGTTCAAATTTACTCAAATCTATAAATTACTCCCTTACTTTTATTTAGATAATTAAATCCAGTTATCCATACTCTTAGATTATTTTTATATAACATTGGTATGGATATTTAAAAGGAAAAATGGCTAAATGTTTCCTAGATTTGAAGACAAGATGAGTAAGGGAATGATCACACAAAGGTATTAAAATAAAATCACAAATCTATTTAGAGGGTTATAAAACTAAAAAAAGAGAATACCTTTTCTTTATATTTATAATTAAAGATTTATTACAACAAAGTAATAATGATGCTTCTAACATCTTACTTCTCACCAAACTTGGTAGTGTAGAAAACCCTGTCTTGTAATAGCTTTAGCATGATAATTATAACTAACTGGAAGCCTAAAATTATACATTATGCTAACTAATAATTCAAGAATGTTTGTTACATTTAAACACAGGAAATCCAAGAGAACATTAATTTTGGATTAAAATTTAAAGAAATAAAATAAAATATATCCCAACAGAGAATTTTTTATAGTCCATAATGAGTTACAATATTTAATGGGCAAACAATGAGTTGTTATCCCCAGTTCCCCAATGCCCCTCTTCCCCATCCCAATCAGCTGGATATCCTCCTCAGTGTGCTATCTGGATCAGTCCTTGGGGCTGGGGACCATGGATAGCCTAGGAGTCAGCCTGGTTCCGCTGGCCCTAATATGTTGTTACTGAGGGGGGCCATGTCTCTGGGATTTCTCCCCCACCAAGGCTCTCACAATCTTTCCACCCCCTCTTCTGCTCAGTTCCCTGAGTCCTGGTGGGTGAGTATTAAGGGTGCTTTATTGTTAAGAAATTGGGGGTCTCTCTACTACTGTTTTAAGTTGTTTCAGAAGGGAAAAATGACATATCGAAATTTAGTGAAAAACAGTCTGACTTGGAGCAGTTCCTATTAAGTGATCTATCAAAACAGCAGTGAGTCAAACACCACATATTCTCTCTCATATGCGGTTCATAACCAGGCAAACCATAAACTATACGCAGACAAGTAGAAAGTAGTGAGAGGTTATGAATGAGGGGTAAGGGATGGGGGAGGGAAATGACTTAAGCATGAGGCAAAACCCAAATGCATTCAAAATCATAAAATCCTCAATTGCTTACTGTAACCTATTGAGCAAGTAGTGGGCATTTTCTGACAAAAGGGGCCATGAATATAAGGGGAGAGAGTCTAAGCCTGTGAAAAATTGATCAGTCTAACAACCCCTGGTTCCATTCATCAGCTCCTTCCCTCACTGAGCTGTTGAACAAAGTGACCCATGAAGTTCCGAAAACAAGACAGGATTCTGTCAAAGCTCTTGAATGCCCACCCCAGGCCTGAAGCAAAATCCTGTTGCTGAAGAAATCACAGAAAGCCATCTGTCAGCATCGAGAGACCCTTCGAGGTCCGGAATGGTATCCAGCCCCCAGATGGCAGTTAGTGCAGTGCTGGAAGGCGATTAGCTGCCAGGGGAAGCTGATCAATGACAGCTGGAGCAAACAGAGAATACTGGAATGCAACACAGTCTGCCGCCATGAGTAGGCTGAACACACTTCCTTTTGGGAGAGAACAGCGAACCATGAAAGGAGGACTAGTGCAATGGAGGAGCCAAAGCCTGGGGGAGACAATAAACAGCTTTTTGAACTTGGCTAAATATTCCACTTAGTGAGGGGGAACCCTTAACTGGAACTGGGGACTTAGGACAACATGCACTGGGAGCTGGACTCTTGGGCCCCAAAGGAGAGGTGCACTATGTGAGAGATTGAAGGAGAGACTACTAAAGTAGAATCTAGCTAATTCAAAAATGTGTATCTCAGTTAACCTATACGGATCTCACTCTCTGATGGAGATTCTGTTTGAATCTTTCAGAATGCTGCAAGAGAGTGGCGGCTCATCCAACCCTAACAACGAACTGCAGGCCGATATCTGACATCCTGGCAAGAGATGAGCCACCCCATACCTACTGTGAAGGATCCATATGGAACCCGGCAGAGAATGATGGGATGAACAAGTGACCCATAGTGACAGCCATCCAGTCAACACAGGATAAGCCAGTGAGACAGACACCAGTGATTTTTGACACAACCTAAAACAGTAGTACAGAGACAAATAGAGAAATTTAATTCAGAAGTAAAAATAGGCAATAACCAGCAAGAAAATGATACACATACCACCAATTCAGTAATAATTGTATGCAACTATTTTTGTATATTTTTGCGCAATTATATTCCCATGACTAGTTTTATCTAAAACAAACATTATGTTTACATTTTTAGTTCCTTTTTTTCAACATGAATTTGTCATAAAATACAGTAAAATCATGTGAATAAAGGCAGTAAATGTACCCTATATTTTTTAAAGAGTTAATGGTTATATCCATATGGTATATATTAAAGTATTGCAATTAATGTAGTAATATTATTTAGGGGAAATATGTCTTCACTGTCTAGGAAAATATAGGATTCTCAAACTGATTTATAAAAATTCCCATGGAGCAAGTGTTGGTGTTTTGCAAAGAGAAAAGCAAAAGAACATTTAGTGTTTAATGAAAGTTTTTGTGCTGTATTATGCAGTTTTCAGATTTTTAGTTTTAATTATTTACTAGTCATGTATTTTCGGAGATGACTTGGCGTGTTTGTGCTCTTCCTCTTAGAATTGTCATCAACATTAGTATTATTATTGTTTTACTTCAAAAAAGAGATTTCTTAGTGTATTTTACTGTATATTAAAGATTTATTCTACCTTGCTAGAAATTTTTTAAAAAATGTATTTGACTAGGTTTTCAGTTGAGAATATTCTATCAATAGTAAGGGTTTCCTACAGTCTTGCTTTCTAACTTTGAATTAGAAAGAATGACACCATAAGAAGAAATAAAAACATATGATACTCCAATGTGAAAATTTATTTTGTAACTACTTCACATTAGCTTTTATTCTAAAATATCTGTAAAGTTGTTTGTCATCTCCAATCTCTTCAAAAATGAGAACTGTGGTGCTTTATTCTGGTATTAAGTAAAAATGTGTCTTCCCCTGTGTTTCTGTCTGCCACTCTCTCATACATAATTGAAAGTGATCTGATGTCAAACTCGAGTGTTTTTTGTCAGCAAAACAAATAAGGCAATGCATTATGAGGACACCTTGAATCTTTGAGCAAGGGTATTAATAAAATCAGCCAATGTTTGCAGGAAAATAATTATTGTCATCTGCTATGGGCAGAGAAAAAATATAATTGTGACAGCAAACACATGCAGGTGTTTTATTTTTGCAAAAATTTCAGAGAAATTTGGCATTTTATTTATAGGCAATGTGGGAGCTGATCAATCAGCTTAATTAAATGAGAAAAAAGCAATTTGTAAAGCAATATTGTAAGGAGAGCTGAGTTTTTTCATAACACCACTAGTAGCATTATATTAACTTACTTATCTTCTTAAACTTGCACACTATGAAGACTTAAAGATAAACACAAGTAGAGATTCTCCTTCAGGTGCACCACGAACACTTGCTATGAAAGATCCGACTCCAGTTACATGCTGTACAAGACTATAGTACCTAAAGGGGAAGGAAAGAACCTGCTTGGAAGGAACATTTTGCAATATGATGCCAGTTGCTTGCAATGAACGTATAAGAAAAGATAATATTCTGTATATGTTAAATATAGCAATAACATTTGTTATTAATATCTCTGTGAGTTGTTTCTTGTGCATATGTCTCTCTGACATTTACTATAAATTTAGCACGATGAGAACTGTTGCATGACTTTTACTAAGTGTTTTTGGAAATTGTAAAAAAATAAAGACTTTACTATCCTTCCACTTTTAGAAAAAACATCAAGTACCCTCTAAGGATTCCAATTTATAGCTATTTTGAAATGGTGACATTTCAAAATCATGGGTCTTTGTTTCTCTAAGGCTAGGCATTATCGTCTAAATAACAGAATTCCAGTGAGCTGGAACAGTGTCCTGCAGCTGATGCTTTAGCAGACTTCTCTGAAGCACAGTTAGAAATGCTTCCAACTGTCAAGCAAATCCACAGAGATTATATTTGAAAGTCCATATTGTCTGTGCCCAGTTAGAAAGACACAAAACATCATTCCCAATAGCTTCCAGTTGTTAATTGAACTTCCTCTCTGGATGTGAAAGCAGAAATGGAGTAATGGGTACGTTAGATATGAGTTGATTTTTTTATCAAAGTGGTCATATATTTTGAATTTTTTAAGGTATAATATAATTTGATTATTTAGTTAAAATGATACATTAAACAATTTGTATATGGAACAAAGTGGACATGTAATTTGAATTTTTTGATTCAATGAGATGGTTTTAAACATCAGTAAGGTGTCAATGGACTGCTTTACATACTGAGTTCTGAGATCAGGGGACTCTTGCAGAAGATATTTCCATAGAGGAGAATGTTTGCAACCTTCAATTAGTTTTGTACTTTCTGTATATATAATGTTTTTATGATTTTTAAACTCTTTATTGATAGATTCCATAATTATAGACAATAAACCTTTATAAAATAATTGCAAATGTAATCTCTTATTTCAATGATTATTTATCAAGACATTTTCAGCTACCATGCATGGTGCCAGGACTATAACTATAAATATAACACTTATTGTTTCTAACAGTGTGTCACTAAGGGGCTCACATCAAGAAGATACATTTTAAACATAATCTCATCATAAATTAGTTAATAATACTTGTGGTAACTCAAAAGTTAAATATAGAGCACACTACAGGACTATTTGATTTTGCTTTCTGGGAATTGCAGCAAGTGTTTCTGAGTGAATAGTTTTGAAGATAAACACCAGTATAGGGCTTAAGAAGAGGAGGTGAGGTGGCAGGTGGCAAACTGTGGGGCATGTCCAAAGTAAACAGTGTTGCAGGAAGAATAGTGATGGCTGGAGAGGAGGACATAAAGACATGTATGCAATACAGGAATGTTACCTGCACTCATGCAATTCAGTGACCCATTATTTTCTATCATGGCCGAATAAGAAATGTGGGACATGTAAAGGGGGGGGAACTTGAAATTGGATAAATACACACACATACTCATAATGAACTTTACCTCCAGTGTTTGTTACATTTGTTATCCTGAGAAATATTTACACTAATTCTTTGTAAGGTCAAAATATTCATGGACTGTTGGCAGAGCTGTTGTGAAGTTTACAAAAATTTGAATATGATTCTTTGAAAGACAAAAATGGGTGCAGGAAAACATGATATTATAAAAGATACTATATATATATATATATATATATATAACTTGACCATCATATAACTTGACTTCTGAGCTGTCCAAATAATTGAACATTGGAAAAGTAGTTTGCTACTCCTCTGCTAAGGAGCATTCAGTTTTCATTTGCATATTTGAAATCTATTTCTCTCACACCTTTATAAATATTTTGTCATGTTTTCTGTGTTTAATTTCCTTTGAGTCTTTGTAAGAATGGGAATTTCTCACTTCTTCAAATGCACATAGGTAGGATGAAAGTAAGAAAATTTTCTGAGCTTTCTGAAGTGCAAGGGGTTTCATAAAATGCATTCATTTCATCCAGATGTTGTGTTTTAGAAAATGCAAGTCTGCTTTTCAAAATGCACCTAAGCAATACTCCACTAGAGGCCATGATACACCCCAGTAAATAGACATTCCTCCGGAGAAATTTATGGCTTAAATATAAACACATTTTTGATTAGAGATACAATCAATAAATTTTCACTGAAGGTAACATGTTGTAGTAGTGGAAAGGAAATGTGATATTTTATATATTTCAATCTTAATGATTTATTTATTTAAAAGCAGATAAAGACAAAGAGAAGAGGAGAGGAGAAAGAGAGAGAGAGAGAGAGAGAGAGAGAGAGAGAGAGACAGAGAGAGAGATACAGAGAGAGAAAGGTACACCAGGGCCTCTTGTCACTGCAAGCAAACTCTAGATATGGACAACACTTTATGCATCTGACTTTGTACAAATAAATACTGGGGAATTGAACCCAAGCCATCAGGCTTTACAAGAAAGCATATTTATACACTGAGCCATCTTGCTAGTCCCTTTTATTATTTTATATGCAGAATGGTGTCCATGGGGGAAACTTAATTTTCTAAATTTATAGAAAAGCAATTTCAGGTGATGAACATTTTTTTTCTGGTGAGAACCCTACTAGAGTTTTATGACTGTCTTATAAACAATGAGTAATAAAACTATACTCATCTTTCAACTTCTATTTTATGTGACAGTTCTTAGGCAAAAATACAGTTAAGGTATAGGAGAAATCATATATTTTTCAAACTTTTGTTTTGATGCTTTAGCATTTATATTAACTTTTTTAAAAAAATGGTTTATTAGACTGAGGTTGTGTGTAAACATGACACACCTGCAAAGAAATGTAGGAATCTAATTATACCCTTTGATTTCAACTCTCGGCTTCAAAATAATTATCTCAAGGTTATTTGGTTTGCAACACTTGAAGTAAATATATGCTTTTCTCCCATTATATTGTTATGATGATGAAATCTCTCATAAAACTAACAGATGACAAGAATTTGTTAAGTTTACTGGATAAAAGGAGAAACAAATTTTATAATGGTTTTTCAGCTGTAGGCTGACAAACATAACTTATACACTTGAGTGTGTTTATGTAATTGTCCCTAGATATTAAGAACACACATTGACTTTTTCTGAATAAGTTCCTATCTGCAAGAAATGACATGTTGAGTTTGAAAAAGTGTCACCACCTCAAAATCCTTATACCCTAGTGCTATGAGAAAGACTAAGCTCCTTCTTTCTTAACTGGAATATTCATCATGTAGAGTTCTTGAGCTCAGGGTTTATACTAGGTTTACTAGTCAGTGATATTCAGAGATTCTTCTATCCTTGCTTACCCAGTGCTGGGATTACTGCATGTCCTTTCAAAAATGAAGAAATTTATTGGTAGGATCATTCTTAGACTAGTGGTAGTTGAAGAATGAATGTGATTTTAAAGATATGGCAACAGAACAAAATGGAAAAATATTACAAAGTTAAGGAATAGCAATAATTGTGAGTAATATGCAAAGAGCATACATGATGGCAATAAATGAAAAGATCAAAAGATTAGAACAGGAGCAATCTTTGAGACATAATGAATATAATTTCTCCAAATCAATGCATCTAATAAGAGACTAAGGAGAACAAAAAATAGAACAAATACCAAAGATAAAAACAAAAAATGACACAAAGAAACCAATCAACATCTAAGAAAATTATTTTCAAATACCAGAAATAAAAAGTAATAAAAGAGAGAGAAAAATAATACTTTCCACATATAAAATTAAAGATTAGAATTGCATCTGATTTGTCAGAAGCCTTTGAAATAAGAAAGGCATGGATTGAAATAGTTAGAGTTAGAAAAATAAATCAGAGAGAAAGTACAAGTTATAGGCCATAAACTCATTTCTAGGTAAATAAAGGAAGAATATTAAAGAAGAGATAAAGTAAAACTCAACAATAACAATTTTTCTCATATACTTAATGGATCTATGTGATAGGCTAGTTCAGCAAGATGGTAAAACCCTATTGCTGAAGACATCACACGCTTAGGTCACAGGACACAGAAGTCAAGCTGGCTCTGAGCTGGAAGCCTCCCTGCTATCTGGCTGACAGAAAGCTGGAACAGGCTATGCAACCCACTGAGGACAGCTATCAAAGGTCTTAACCAACACTGGACCCTGTAATCTGGCCAACCAAAAGAAATGGGCCAAATGGAGCAATAGTGGAATGTCTGTTTTGCGGGAAACAAAGTGCTCTTTGAATTAATTTGAAGCCCATGCCACAGGAGAGAATTCCTTTCTGATATTGAAAACCTAATCAACAGCTTCTTGTGAGGTCATAAGCTCTAGGTGGGAAGCTATCATTATGGTTTGGCTGAAAGGATGTATTATGCCCACCAAATTGCCCTCGAAATATTTATGTGTATGCCCATATGTGAATGTTACCATCACTTTTTTGGTTAGAAAATCTTCTCTTGTCATATGGTGCTGTGTTCAACACTGAGACATCTCTAGCTTTCCCTCTATGTTAAGGGACCATTACAGAGGAGGTGGTGGAAAGAACAAAAGAGTCAAAGAAAAGCGAGCTGTACTTTGATTTACTGTGTTCCAGACACAAAGTGGTGGTACTCATGACCCCTTAGTAGCTGAGTTATCTACACAAGACCTGCATAATAGAGGGAAATAAGAGATGATATCAAAACAGAACAGAAACTAGTTGGAAGGAAGAAGAGTTTAGGTAGAGGGGGCAGATACAAAGGAGGAGACTATAACCATGGTAAGTTGTGTGTATGCACAGAAATTGTCAGTAAAATGTATGAAAAGTTTGTTCAAATTAGTTAGCAACAATGTATTCAATTATAATAAATTGTTTTTTTTTTTTTTTTTTTTGGTTTGGTGGTTTCATGTTCCCTTGCTGGTGTGTGTGTGTGTGTGTGTGTGTGTGTGTGTGTGTGTGTGTGTGTGTAGGGAGGGATATTCCAGAGAGAAGGACCGTTTGTATCCTCTTCAGTTCAGCTCCTCTGTGAAGTTTTGATCAATAAGAAAACTGGAATTTTTTTTTCTTACAGGTTCCACACCTGTACATTTATGTGTAAGTGGTTGTCAAATGGTTTTTTTTTTATGTGAAGGCTGAAAACAAGTATTCCAGCATCTTTGTTATATCATTCCCAATATTTCCACATTTATTTCTGTCTGAGCATATACACATACACACACACACCCACAAAAGGATGGTTGTGGGACTGTTTCTATGAATATTTTTATTTTCATTTTTATTCATTCTGCACACATATTTTGTTCAAGTACTCCTTAAACATCCTCCAAGACAAACCATGTTTTGGGCCATAATATGAAACTCAACCAAAAAAGAAAGTACTTGAAATCATACATTATTTATCTTAACAGTATTGAATGAAAACATACATCAAATTACAATATAAATAAAGAATATTTTATTTTCATATTCCGAGACTCAGACAAGAAAAGTAATACAAACCTAAAATGGAAGCAGTGACAAGGATAGTGTAAATTCATGAAGGATTACACAGAAGAAATGGAGAAAAAGGCAAAAAATATACTTTAGGTAAACAGGTAAACTTTAGATTAAATTGATACAAACAAAGCAGAGTTAGCAATATTAGGAGGGCTCTACTGGCTCTGACTCTAAATGGTATGGGCATGAGAAAGAACAAAAATGGTTGTATAAATGCCTTATGTTTCTAAATCCCACAATTAAGGAGAAATAAACCAACATCTTGAAAACAACACACAAAAAATTAAACCTAGCTAAAATAATCAAAATCAGCCTCTAACAATTAAAGTCATTGAACTTATAATTAAGAAACTGTGGAAAAAATAGTGCCAGGCACAGATGGTTTCAGCAGAGAACTCTATCAAGCATTTTAAGAATTAGCTTCAATTTTACAAAGTCTCTTACAGAGAAAATTAAAAGTAAACACTGCCTTACTAATTTCATGGAACAAAATTACCCCATTTAATCCAATTCAGCATAAAAATATAATACTACACATAAAAATGATCTTAACTGGATAAAATTATTAACATTTCCCAAAATATCACAAAATATTAAAAAGCAAAATCTGACAGCGCTGAAAATGATGCCTTGTCCCCAGATTAGTTAAGAGACTGTTATACTTGAGTAATGTTCAACCAATATTAATAGATGAAATAAAGAAGTCACCTTATCATGAAAAATTAATTGTGAAAATAACACAAAATATCAGTACTTATGAATACATTTGGCAATGTCAAAATAAGGAGGAAAAATTTAAATATCGACTGAAGAAATCTGTAAAAAATTACAGTACTTCCATAAATGAATAAAAAGTGATTTCTTCCATTCTGGATTATGAAAAACGGTTTCCACTCAATAAACTGGCATTAAGTAAATGAGTGAAAATTGTAGCCATTGCAATAACATCAGTGAAAATATACATA
>PVHP010037867.1:0-17162 GCA_004024765.1 Zapus hudsonius | reverse complement strand
TAGTTACCTGTTTTGTAAGCTGCTCTTCACAGAGTTTATAAAGAACATAAAATTTCTGAGCCAAGATGACATTTTCAAGAAAACCGCAGCTTGCAAGTTTAACTCGCATAATGATCTGGAAAGTAATACAGCAAGGCTTTTTTATTCAGCAACTTTAGTGACCAAAAAAGAACATAAACTGTAGCATGCTTTTAAATCGGGGCACATACCTGTCTGTCAGGAACCATCATAGCCACAGTTCTAAACTGGATTTTTAAGTTTTCTGGCAGCTCCTGGCGCCCAGCATACCCGGGGTTCTAAGAGTTAAAATACAGTTGATTTTCAATTATGGATACAGTTTTCATTTTCTGAATATAAACACATTTCAGACCCCTAGTTCAGATTATAAGGTGGCATTGAAAAGCAACAGGTTCTCAAAAATGTTCTTTTTCTTTTTGTTTTGTTTTTCGAGGTAGGGTCTCACTCTAGCCCAGGCTGACCTGGAATTCACTATGTGGTCTCAGGTGGTCTCGAACTCATGGTGACCCTCCTACCTCTGCCTCCTGAGTGCTGGGATTAAAGGCGTGCGCCACCACGCCCGGCTAGAATGTTCTTTCTTTATCAAAAATGTATTTTGGCACAAAGGAGGGGGGGAAACTGGCTACCTCTAGAAAAATTCATAACCCCCTACTCCATGGACTGATCCAGTATGCCCACCGAGGAGGATCCCCAGTGGATTGGGAACAGGGAGGAGGGAAATGGGGTACCATCAAAAGATTTGCTCATACGATGTATCTAATTATGGATAATAAAGATATTTAATAAAAAATAAAATGTATGTTGGATAATTCAAATAATGTTCACATTACTCTTTTTATATATCCATTTCTAATATATTTTTTGAGATAGGGTCTCTAGTCCAGACTGACTTGGAGTGCTCTCTCTCTCTCTCTCTCTCTCTCTCTCTCTCTCTCTCTCTCTCTCTCTCTCTCTCTCTCTCTCCTTGAACTGTACTCCTACCTCAGCCTCCTAAGTGCTGAGATTAAAGGCATGTGCCATCACACCCAGCTTTCCAATATATTCTTGTAGTAACACACAAAGTTTTGTATAGCAAAAAAATAAGCAGCTATGTGTCTGTTGGCTTAAAAAATAGAAAAGGAAAGAACAGAAGTGTGGTGGTTAGAATGAAATATTCCCATAGCCTCTTGCGTTTTGTATACTTGGTCCCTGCTGGTGGCACTTTGAGAGGAGGAACCCTGATAGAGAGGAGGTATGTTGCTGGGGGTGGTCGTTGGGGTGTTATAACAGAACCCCCACCCCGTGCCTGAGTCAGCTCACTCTTGCTGGTTCCTGCTGGCTCATGTGGCAAAATGTCATACTCGGGCTCTACTCTAACATGCTTTCTGCACCATGATGAAACTTCCCCTTAAAACTGTAAACCGAGGCCGGGCATAGTGGTGCACGCCTTTAATCCAGCACTCAGAAGGCAGAGGTAGGAGGATCACCATGTGTTCAAGGCCACCCTGAGACTACAGAGTGAATTCCAGGTCAGCCTGGGCTAGAGTGAGACCCTACCTCAAAAAAAAAAAACTGTAAGCCTGAAATAAACCCTTCCCTCACATAATCTGGGTCCAGTGGGGTGTTTTAACCCAGCAATGAGACAGTAACTACTACAAAAAGACAAATGAGTCACTGAGTAAATTATGGTCTAAAATATGAATCAATGTGTTACTGAAAGAAGTTGGGGGAAAACCAGGATTGTTACTGCAGAGCTCACTTGGGAAATTATCATTTTATGTCTTCAATTAGTGTTTGTGGTCAAAGTTATAAAATTCTTCAACTGACCCAGTACCATGGAACTGAGGAAGAGGAATATGGCATGGGAAAAAAAAACAAAAGGTAGAAAGGATTTTCCTCATAAATTCAAAGACAAATTGGCAAATTAGGCTAGGTCATTTTAGGACTGTTCCTTAAGAGATCTTCAGGCCCTGAACACTTAACGGGGTTTGTCAACAGGCCAGACACCCCACTATGTGGTGGAAATACAGGGATTGCTTCTCAATCATCCTCCTTCCTCAGTTGGGAAACCCCAGTTGCAAGCTAGGCACCTCACCCACCTGATTAAAAACTACATTTCCCAGCCTGCCTTGCAGCTAGAGTGATTATATTCTATATGGCAAGAGGAAAAGGAACACACTGTGTTAAGTACCCTTGGTGTGTGATTCAATCACTTGGCTCCAAGAAGAGATGCTTTCTGTTGAGTCATAAAGTGACCTTGAAGATTGAAATGAGGTTGGGACAGAGACAGGAAGATCTTAGAATAAATCATTATGTGTTAAGGATTTATTCTGTTTTGTGTCTGTGTGGGTTATTCATAGCTTAATACAATATCTAATTGATATTTCCAATGTTATTCTTAAGCCAGGGAGACTGTTAAGCTTCTTATAAATTCTTTCACACTGAGCTAATTTCTTCATCCAGTTGTCTGAGTTTTAACCAATAGCTTCTGAGTTATTATTATCTCTCTAATCGCTTTACTTTATGTTTAATTACAATAAAGCTTATCAGAAACTTTGTTGCCTATAATTTACCTTTGTCCACTGGGACATTGAAAATAGTACTTTGTGTTATCTTACAATTTAGAGATTTAACTTTAAAGGTAATATATAACAACATTAAACTTCATCCAACATTTACCTCATTTCCCTAATTCCTGCCTTTTTGCTTTTAATATTTATAATGGCAGATCTCAAAGTTCTGCTCTCAATCATATAGTACCCCAAGTTGCTACAAATCTTTGGTGTATGGCTGGAGAGATGGCTCAGCAATTAAGGCACTTGCCTCCAGTGCCTAAGGCCCCGGGTTCAATTCCCCACATAAGCCAGACCCACAAGGTGGTGGCCCTGGTGCATTCTCTCTCTCTCTTCTCTCTCTCTCTCTCTCTCTCTCTCTCTGCTTTAAATGAATAAATTAAATAAAATATTTATTTTTAAAAAAGCTTTGGTGTAGAACTTTGTTAATTTATTTTGAAAACTTTTAAGTCTTTTCCTTCTATTAGCCATCAGGATAAAACTAACAGTTGAGGTTAAGCAAGGAGTGGGCATGTGGCATGATAAATCTTTGTGGTTTATTAACATATTATTACATCATATTCTTTTATCTGGGCTATTTTTACTACTCATAAAACATGAGGGCTGGAGAGATGGCTCAGCAATTGAAGATGATTTCATGCAAAGCCTGAAAGCCTGGGTTCAATTCCCTATTGCCCACATAAAGCCAGATGAACAGAGTGGCGCATGTGTCTGGAGTTCTTTTGCAGTGGCAGGAGGCCCTGGTATGTCCATCTCTCTCTATCTATCTCTCTATCTATCTATCTCTCCCTGCTTCTATTTCTCTTTCTTAAATAAATAAATAAATGAGACTAGATGGGTTGTTGAGTCATTTACCCATTGTGATGGTTTATAATGACTGACAGCTTGGCAGGATCTAGAATCACCTGGAAGGCCAACCTCTGGACACATCTGTGAAGGATCATCTTGATTAGGTTAATTGAAGTGGGGAAAGCCACCCTGCTCATGAGTAATGCCATTGGGAGGAAGGGGTGCTGGGTTGTATATAGAGGAGAGCGCTGGCTGAGCACCAGCATTCATTAATTACTCTCTTCTTCCTCATCTTGGACTGAATGCGACCAGCTGCCTGGAGCTCCTGCTGCCGTGGCTTCCCGTCATGATGGACTGTGACCTTGAACTATAAGCTGAAATGACCATTTTATTCCTTAGGCTGCCTCTGGTCAGGTACTGACAAGATAACTAAATACACCCACTAATGTGTGAGCTCCTCTATTTAACTCTGTAAAATTTAAAGTCATCAACTTGCATTTAAAACCCACGTCCTCACCATTGTTAAGAAGATTCCAAATTCTGGATTTAAATCCACGCAATCGCCGTCGGAAAAAATAAACTGCTTTTTCCTCTCTTTTCTTGCTGTCAGAACGATGTAAATTTGTTGAGCTGCCACGGATAACACAGGCAGTTCAATTCTGTTAAACTCATCAAAACAGCCCCAGGAACCTGATTGGGCAAGTCCTGCCACGAAAAAAAAAGTTAATTGGTAAAATTTCACCCCATCCCATCCCCGTCTTGATCACAATCATCTCTCCAACAATTTATATTTAGACATGATTTATGTAATGTTTCCTATCTGGCTATTTATGAAGATATTCTTTATCCGGGTGATAAGGAGATGTTTAATTATTTGTATGTCAGAACCCCAAACAATGAAAAGAGTAGTGTTGAAATAAGAGTCCATTTCATTCTGCAAGGCCATACGGATAAAATCTAATGGCATCTTGAAGGGCCACCTTCAGTGAGGTTGGGGGTGGGAGGAGCCATGATGCCTGGGGGAAAATGACAAAATAAAAAGATGCCCCATAAGGTCAGGTCTCTCTGTCCCTTTATTGCAATGACATAAAATGTCGGGAGTGAAGGTGAGAAAGAAAACGGCCCAAGAGATTTTTATTTATTTATTACCAAACCAAGCACAAAGACAGACAGAGCTGGACAAAGGAGAACACTACTCCGAGTCTATTCCCCAAGGATGGAAACCTTCATCCCCTTCAGCTATATGAAAGGTTCTTATTTCTTTTATTACTATCCACCCCCAGGCGTTCTTTTCCCTGCCTTGGGAATTGTCATTATATGAATGGTGAAACGTATGTACCTGTCCCTCTGACCCCTCCATTCTGTCAAACTTTTCCTTTACTTTGTCTGGTATTCTTGGCTTCCTATTCCAGCCCTAGGGTTTAAGTGTGCATTCTTTCATTTACAAGAATTCCACCTGTCACTTTCTCCAAACAACCCGGGGTGTGTGTGTGTGTGTGTGTGTGTGTGTGTGTGTGTGTGTGTTTCTAATTTCATGAAAGTGACAGTCTTGAATCTCTAAGGCTATTGTTTTTACTCACTTTGGAATGAACAGCCTCTTCTGAGAGTCTTAAGTTCTTTCAGCAGTTTTTTTTAACCTTTATTTGTTCGATTTATTTATTTATTTTTATAAAATATTTTATTTATTCATTTTCAAGCAGAGAGAGAGAGAGAAAACAAAAGCATCAGGGCCACCTCTTTGTGGATCTGGCTTATGTGGGTCCTGGGGAATTGAACCCGGGGCCTTAGGTACTGGAGGCAAGTGCCTTAACCCCTGAGCCATCTCTCCAGCCCTCAATTTTTATTTATTTACTTTGCAAGCAGAGAGAGAGACAGACAGAGAGAATGGACGCTCCAGGGCCTTCGGCCACTGCAAATGGACTTCAGATTCATGTGCCACTTGCTCAAAGTGCCTTCACAGACCAGGTTCAATTCTCCAACATCCACGCAAAGCCAGATGAACAAAGTAGCACATGTATCTGGCTTTATGTAGGTATTAGGGAATCAAACTTGGGTCATTAGGCTTTGCAGGCAAGTGCCTTAACCATTAAGCAATCTCTCCAGCCCTTCTTTTAGCTTTTTTTTTTTTTTTCAAGATAGGGTCTTGATCTAGCCCAGGCTGACCTGGAATTCACTATGTAGTCTCAGGGTGGCCTTGAACTCATGGTGAACTCACAGTGATCCTCCTACCTCTGCCTCCTGAGTGCTGGGATTAAAGGTGGGGGCCATCACACCCAGCTCTTTCAGCATTTTTATAAGACTCTGTTATCTCTGCCTAGGCTATGGTATGTGTGTGTGTGTGTGTGTGTGTGTGTCCCCTCATCCCCATGCAAATATTCCTGTTTGGAGATACACTCCTGCCTCTAGTCTGTGTAGGAAGGGATGGAGAGCTTCTGCTCTGGGCCTTTTCTGCCCTGGTCCCTTGGCCTTCTCTTCCTGGCTTGGGCCTCCACCTGGGGATGACCTGTGCTGAGACTTCCTTTCAGAAAGTGTCCTGATCTGACCCATATGTAGAAGGGTCAGTGAGTGTTGTACTGCTTTGAGACAGGCAAGAAGGGGACAATGGACTCAAGATGGACCATTCAGGAGGCTTACCCAAGAGATCTGAGGGTAACAGCAGTGGGAGTATGAGGTGGTGAGTTTGGGGGGTCCCCTTTGAAGCCAAAACTATGAGTGCTTGCTAGGAAGTCTCTCTCCTCGGGATAAAGCTCTGTTTGGGGTTTTGTCTGAGCAGCTAAAAGAACCAACCGGGTGGCCACTTAATGAGATGGGAGAGGCTGAGGAGGGGAGGAGAAATGGGGAGGGAGACCAATAGTGACGTTGCACTTATCAGACATTTAAATGGAAACATCCAGGGAGCATTTGTATGCATGAGGCCAGCATCACTAAGAGAAGTCTAGTCTAGAGATGAAAGTTTGGGGGTCATCATAGGGATGCTATTGAAAGTTCAGGGGAAGGGTCTGCATGAGATCCCCCCCCCAAAAAAAAAATCCTGTAGCTGCAGAGGAGAATAATCTCCAAGACATCTCAAGACTGAAGTGCCCCTGAATGGGTTTGTTTTTACAATGTTCACCTGATGTCACTTCCTGCCTGCCTACCTTCCAGTACATTCTTAAAAATTTTCAACTGTTGGGCTGGAGAAATAGCCCAGCAGTTAAAGGCGCTTCCTTGAAACGCCTGACACCCCAGGTTCAATTCTCCAGTACCAACGTAAATAAAGCCAGATGCACAAAATGGCACAGAAGTCTGGAGTTCATCCCAGTGTGCCCATACATGTTTCTCTCTCAAATAAATAAATAATTTAAAAAAATCTCAACTGTGAATGGTCAGCTCCCTTCTTAATTCCTCAGTGCTGCTTAGCTTTTTAAAAAACATTTCATTTCAGTAGGATTTTAATAAAAGGGAAATCTCATGTATCAATTTGCTGTCTTGATCTTATCTCTTCCTCCACTACTGCTTGGACCACTATAAGCTGATTCTCTTTTCATCACACAATATTCTTTCAAAACGTGCAATCTGGGGCTGGAAAGATTGCCCAGTGGTTAAGGTGCTCACCTGTAAAGCCTAAGGACCTGGGATCAATTCCTCAGTCCCCACTTAAAGCCAGATGTACCAAGTGGTGCATGTAACTGGGATTCATTTGTAGTGGCTGAAGGCCCTGGTGCTCTCTCTCTCCCTCCCTCCCTCTCTCTCTCTCTCTCTCTCTCTCTCTCTCTCTCTCTATCTCTCTCTGCTTGCAAATAAATAATTTTTTTTAATTTAAAACATGTAATCTAACACCAGCAATATTGAATCATATGCAACTAATAATGTCTTTGATCCAAAAAAAAATAAGCCATGTCCTATAAATTAACCTATACCGATGCTGATATATGTGGGATAAAGCCACTTTTAGATTTATATCAGAACATAATACGAATGGGCAATTACAAATAAATTCACAGAAAACCATTGACCGTTATTTGACACTTGCCTTTGAAAATCCTCCCAAGGCCTCTGAAATCCATCTGATCTGAGCAGTTGAACACGACCACATATTTCCCCAAACACCTGCCCATGTCTTTTGTGGTTTCCGTTTTGCCAGTACCAGCGGGTCCTGCTGGAGCACCTCCCATGTTCATCCCCAGAGCCTGAGCCAGCGTGATGTAGCATCTGCAACACGAGAAAACACACGTCATAGAAAAGACCGACCTCACGTGATTAAAAGGGCCTGGTCATCATGGAGCTTGAGTGGCCCTTATAAGACATGTATCCAAACAGGGGAGAGGCTGGAGAGACCGAGAGCAGGCTGAACACAAATGTACCTTATGACTGTGCCATATGTGTGTCCTTATAATAGATCCACTTAAGCCATGTAAATGTTCTAACATCCAGATTGAGTCAATTCTATACATATGGACTGAGTGCCTTCCATGTGTATAATATTTAACTGAATGGTTGCAGAATATCAGACTCATTTCTTTTTTAAATATTATTTATTTATTTATTTATTTTTATTTAAGACAGAGAAGGAATGAGAAAGAGAGAGGATGCTAGAGAGAGAATGGGCACACCAGGGCCTCTAACCATTGCAAGTGAATTCTGGACAAATGTGCCAACTCGTGCATTTGGTGTTATGTGGGTACTGGGGAATTGAACTCGTATCCTTAGGCTTTGCAGGCAAGTGCCTTAACCACTGAGCAATCTCTCCAGCCCCAAGACTTATTTCTTGCCTAGGGTCATGTATTGGAATGAACTGTGACAGGATCTGTCATTGACCAACTATTCAGACTTGGCCAAATGCTATGCAACAACTTTCACATCTGAAACACTGAGAGTCTGCCTAGGCATGATGGTACACTACAATAATCCCAACTCTTGGGAGACAGAGGCAGGAGGATAACCTTATCTCAAAAACAACACAAAAGCAAGCCAACAAACAATCTCAGGAGTCTGAATTCAATGATATTAAAGGTACTATCCTTTCTTTGCAATATTAATAACTTCCTTTGTAGTAGCTACAGTGACATTTTTCCACAAAAAAATTCATTATTAGGGCCTGGAGAAATGGCTTAGTGGTTAAGGCGTTTGCCTGCAAAACCTAATGATCCAGGTTCGATTCCACAGTACCCACGTAAAGCCAGATGCATGAAGTGACACATGCATCTGGAGTTCATTTGCAGTGTCTGGAGGCTCTGGCAGGCCCATTCTCTCTATGTCTCTCTCTTCTCTTTATCTCTTTCTGCTTGCAAATAGATAAATAAACTTAAAATTTTTATTTTAAAAAATTCATTATTAAATGACAGTTAACACTCAATCTTGCTTTTATTCCTTTACCTTTTTAAATATTTTATTTATTCATTTTCAAGCAGAGAGAGAGACAGAGACAGAGACAGAGACAGAGAGAGCACACCAGGGCCACCACACTGTGGATCTGGCTTATGTGGGTCCTGGGGAATTGAACCCAGGGTCTTAGGCACTAGAGGCAAGTGCCTTAACCACTGAGCCATCTCTCCAGCCCCCTTTACCTTTTACTACTTCATAAAAATTCAATGTACATGTTCATTCAAGCAGTGAATTTCATTGTTAGACTGGTTTTGATGAATTAGCACAAATCCAACATGACAGCAATAGACTTTTATTAATATTTCAAATGCAATTTTAGGACAAGATTAAGCACGTTATTTAATTACCAAGTTTAATCACAAATCCTAGGTGCCCTACCTATCTGTTAATGGAGTGATAACAAGGCGGTCGGTGCATCCCAGAAATTCATTTTGGTAAACAAAATCGACATCTGTAATCGATACCACAGTTTGATCCAAATCTTCTTTAAAATAGAATCTGCTCTGCTTCAGCCATTCAAAATCAGTAGCTGATTTGATGTGCATTTTTACCTTAAAAACACAAAATAGTTACGTGCTGAGTGGTGATTGCGTGAAGCAGAAACATGTGGACAGGTTTTTTGTTTTACTCATTTGTGAACTGATTAGTCTTTACTTAATGAATATGTATTATTCTTCATCTAATAAATATTTAATAGTCTTCATTTAATGAATATTTATTGTGATCCTTCTGATGCCTGACATACACTGGGTGAACACAGACATGTTTGGTGCCTTCTGGAACACACAGTAAGAGTGAAAGGCAAGCAGTGAAATAAGTAATTTCAATCAAGTATGAAACACATTATCAAAGAAAGTCAAGGTAAATATGTAGCAAGAGGACCTAACTGGATCTAGAAGTCAGTGAGGGGAACTCAGAGGACATTGGGTTAGATGTTTCTTCCAGAATAAACTTCAATAAATAAGAGAAACCAGGCAGGAAAATAAAAGGAAAACACCCATATCTACTCAGCATGAGCTCAGAGCTCATGATAAAGAATGGGTGTTGGGGTGACAGAGGACCATAGGAGGATCTGGGGGATGTCCTCATAGCTTTAAGTAGGCAGTAAGCGAGGAAATGCATAGTTATCTATGCACATGTCTTCCTGTCCCCACACTGTGACCTGTGCTGATGGGCAAGAACCTAGAGGTTCTTACCGCCATGGTTACAAGCTCTAGCACCTGACCCATTAGAAGACATAGAAGCCAGGTGCTTCCAGGAACACCATCTCACCACTACTACATTCTGAGGTGCTTCAAGACCTTCCCCTAGGAACCCGGGAACCCTGTTCTGCCCCCTCTAGGAATCAACCTAAGAAGCGGGCATGTGATCCCCTTCACTGCCTTTCCATGCAATGAGGTGGCTTTACAGGTCATCCAGTGGTCTCGTAGACACAAAGTAATAGCTCCAAATCACCCAAGAGAAGTTGAGAGACCGAAGGGGAATGCAGCAAAAACCTACAACCCTGATGTCTGGTCTGCTCAGGCTTTATTGGCAGAGTTTAAATAAAAGCATCAAGGAATAGCTTTCATTTTGCTTGTAAAGCACCCACAGAGCAAGGGGACTAAGATTCAAGGTGAGCTCGTGTTATCTTGGTGCTCCTAAATAACTGAATGCCCAGGAATCGACCTTGGCATGGTCCCCTGAGCATAAACTATAATGAAAACAACACATTCCTCAAGTCCGACCAATGGCACACTCATATGCCTGCGACCTTTCCCCATACAGATGTGGCTTTTAGGGTCCCTCAACTGGTTGTACCCTTTATGTCAGTATCCTATACTGTGGTGGTTTGAATTAGGTGTCCCCCGAATGTTTGACTCCCCAGCTGATGGCAATTTTGGAATTGGATACTTACTGGAGGAGATGTATTATTGGGTGAGCTTATGGGTGTTATAACCAGCTTCCCCTTGCCAGTATTGGGCACACTTTCCTGCTGCTATTGGTCACCTGATGTTGGCCAGGAGGTGATGTCTGTCCAGCCTCTGCTCATGCTGTGATTTTCCCTCCTGAGCCTCCCCTTTTTTTCAGTAAGCGAAAATAAACCCTTTCCTCCCATCAGCTGTCTTTGGTTAGGTGCTTTGTACCAGAAACTTGAAACTGACTGCAACATATTCAGCCGATACTGGAAACGGACTTCGGGAAATTCTACAAGGGTCAGATCCCATCGGATCAGGTCTATTTACAGTCTTGCTTTTTTACAACTGTGGTTTGTAGCACTGTTTAAGACTGTGTTTCCCCCTCCACTTCAGAAGTCTTGGTTCCCACCTAAAGCAGTTTGCATCCATAGCCTTCAAAGAACTGCTTTCAGGTAAGAGCCTGGCTCTGTCCCCAGAGTCCCTGCTGTCTACCAGGGGACTCACAGCCACAGAGATACAGGCAGCCAGGGAGTTCCAACAGCCCATTAAGATGGTAAGAAGGAGGTAGAGGAGAAGCAAGTGACTAGCTAGAAAGCTTATTGAATTCTGACTGTACATAAACATTACATGTGGGAACATAAAAAGAATATATGATGGCCATGAGATATTGCATTACATCAATGTTACATATGGGGAAATAAAAGAACTGTATGGTGACCATAAAATATTATTGTGAGAATGTGAACTGATCATGAGGTCAGTGGTAACTAAGACAAAACAAAAGAGATTCCTAGCTTTCATGGACCATGGCTTTGTTTTGCGTTTGCAGTGCTGGGATTTGAACCCAGGGACTTGTTCATTCTATGCAAGCACTCCAAATCAGCCCCTAGCCCTGAGTTGTTTGCTGGTTGGTTGTTTTTTTTTTTCAATTTATTTATTTATTTATTTATTTATTTGCAAGCAGAGAGAAAGGCGGAGGGGAGAATCAGAGTGGTGCACCAGGGCCTCTAGCCACTGCAAACAACTCCAGATGCGTGCATCTGGCTTTACATGGGTACTGGGGAATTGAACCCAGGCCATCAGGCTTTCAAGCAAGCACCTTTAACCACTGAGCCATCTCTAAAGCCTGGTTGATTAGTTTTTAAATGCATTTTGTAAGGAGACTAAAGTTTTCCTCAGAATTCATCTTGGAAACAGATTTCTTCCATGGTACCTCAGCTTTAGACATCATTCCAAGGTGTCTAAGCCATATCTTCATCTCACAGCCGGTTCCACACTGGCATTTCCTGAGGTGGGCTTCAGTAAAGTCAAAGAATAATGGCAAATCTGTAGAAGGCCAAAGTAAAATGCCCACGCATGATCAGTGTGACTCAGAGAAAATCCTGCAGCTTTCCTCAAGCTTGCACATGCCTCTGGATCCGTTGGGGATTTGGCTGAGATACACAGTCTGTCTAATCCACAGGTCTGGAGGTGGTTCAGGGCTACGGAGTGCCTGCTTTTGCAATCAGCTCTGAGGTGAGATCAATGCTATTGTTAGCAGGCAATAGTATGAAATGGGAGACCAGATTACAGGGGAACAGAGGAGCTGGCTGCATGTCCTTCAAACAATAAATATAACTTATCTGATCCGAACTTTTATGGATATTTCAAATAGGTACTCTGCAATCGTGTTTACTAAAAAGGGCCCTGAGGGGCTGGAGAGATTGCTCAGTGGTTAAGGGCACCTGCTTGCAAAGCCTAACAGCCCAGGTCTGATTCCACAGTAGCCACATAAAGCTGGATGCAGAAAGTAGCGCCATGTGTCTGGCATTCGTTTGCAGTGACGGGAGGCCCTAGCGCTCCCATTCTCTCTACGTGTCTGCCTCTTGATCCCTGTGTCTGTCTCTACCTCTCTCATAAATAAATCAATAACAAATAAATAACAATTTTAAAAGGCCCTGAGTTGCATGGGTTCCATGTCTGCAGTGAAGGAAGGAGGTGCCTATAAGTTGAATCAAATCAAGTTGAAGAAAGGGAACGGGTGAAGACCATCAAACGGTGTTACACTAAACCTACCAGGGGTCCCTTCCTGTCATAGAGAATCAAGTTGGCTCAACCCAAAGCCACTGGTGAGACTGCTCTTTCCAGGGGGAATTGAGACAGCACGCCTCGTCCTCCCTCCCTAGGGAACCTTGCCCAGATAAGGCCCACCAGATGCCATCCATTAGATAAAGGCTATGAGTGAGTATTCCCTGAAACTCATTTCTGCTCAACTTGGACTTCTTCCATCACAGTTCAAGAACCACTGAACCTCAGCTGTGTCAAATACTCCCTGGGTATCTGCTTAACACAACAATGAATCCTCATCAAGACAGGTGATTCCAGACATTCGAGAATAATAAGTGAAACTTTGCATACATGGTTGTCTAAACCACCCAGTAAAGGCATTTATAGACAGGGTACAGGTGGAGACAGTTGGGAAAAAGAACTATATAGTTCTTTTATATTAATATAAAATAATATTATTATAATATTATAATAATATAATATAGTGTGAAGGTCAAGTGAGGCGCCAATATGTATTATCCTATTTATATATTTAGTATAAATATATATACACGATACGCATTATATAAAAATTTTATATATATTATATATTTATATGTTATATAAATATATTGTGTTTATTTATATATTAATTTATTATGTATTAATATATTGATTTGTTTGTATACTAATATATTATATTATTGAATATAATATATTGTATATATTATATAAAATATATTTATATCTTTAAATATATATTATATATTATATAAATAGACATTATATAAGTTATATTTGATATATTTATATGTTTTTATATAAACATATACAATTTATATATTTTATTTTATCTGGAAGAAAAAAGATATGGATAGAACGAGAGAATGGGAACACCAGTACCTATAGCCAGTGCATATATGTGTGCAGATGCACATGCCTGTGTGCACATGTGCAGAGGCCAGAAGAGAATGAACATCAGGTGGCCTCTTCCTTTGGTTCATCCCCTGTTTTTGAAACAAATCTCACCCTCAACCCGGAGCTTGTATTTTTACCCTATTTTTTATTTTTCAGGGTGGAGGCAGTAAACCTGAGTGATTCTTGAGTCTCCATCCCTCACAAGACATAAACAGCCACAGTTGGAGAATTAACCTTGGGCAGGTTTGACCCCTCCGGGCTCCCATGCTTGCAGCAAGTGCCCTTAACCGCTGAGCCATCTCCCCGTTCAATATGTTACCTTGATTAATATGTTTAATTAGCATACAAAATTACTTTGACATAGGAACAAAGATACATTACCAAGTCATCAAAAATATCTCTCTGATGCACATGGATGGTGATGAGTGTTTCAAACTTCACTCTGTCAAACTTGGAGAGGTCGTGCGTCGTCTGACTGATAAGAGTGTTCAGAATATCCAAAAACTTCTGATTGGTTAGTTGCATGATTTTCCTGTCATCTTTCGCATTATTTAAAGCCTCTTCTGAATCATGCGTCCACAGCATCTGAATTCCCAGGAGCCCAACCTACAAACACAGCAGACAAATATGAGAAGCAAATCTACAATAAAATGTGGGGGGCTAGCTGGGTGTGGTGATGCACACCTTTAATCCCAGCACTGGGGAGGCAGAGGTAGGAGGATCACCGTGAGTTCGAGGCCAGCCTGAGACTCCAGAGTGAATTTCAGGTGAGCCTGGGCTAGAGAGAGAGACCCTACCTCAAAAATTTTTTTTTAATTGGGAGGTCCTTTGTGTGAACACAGGAAGGCAAACAGGGTCCTACACATTTTTAAACTGTGGGTGCAAAGACCTAATCTTGTATTGCTACTTGAGTATTTCAAAGTACATAGAAAAATCATTAAAATTATGACCGCCATTTGTGAAAATGTAAATGTTGTCCCGTCAATATTCTTTGATTCTACAGAGCAATTCTCTCAGCTCACCAACTATTTTTAAAAGCTTTATCAGAGGGGCTGGAGAGATTGCTCAATGGTTAAGGCACTTGCCTGTAAAAGCCTAATGACCCGGGTTTGATTCCCCAGTGCTCATGTAAAGCCAGATGAACAAAGTGGAAAACACATCTGGAATTCTTTTGTAGTGGCTAGAGGCCCTGTCTGTCTCTCTTCTCCCTAGCTCTCTCTGCTTGAAAAAAATAAATAAAAATAAAAATATTTATGAAACAAATACTTTTTTAAAAAAGCATTATCACAAAAGTAACAATATTAGTATGAATATCAAAGTTGATCAAGAAGAATATACAATATAAAAATCACAATATTAAAATATTCTCTATATATATTCTCATAGATTGACTCTATATCTGGACTTTTATAGTGTGATTTTGAGGACAGGCTATTAAGCAAAAAATATATAATTTGGGCAAAAAACACTAACATTTTCTATGAATAGCTCTTGTCTTCTATCTCATACTATTTCTGAAAAGATTACAAATTCCCACTTTTCATTTATGTTGGATGAAAATATTTTCTAGGGTGGGTGTTTGTTTGTTAGTTAGTTTGTTTGTTTTAAGGTAGGGTCTCACTCTAGCCCAGGCTAACCTGAAACTCTGTAGTCCCAGGCTGGCCTGGAACTCACAGTGACCCTCCTACCTCTGCCTCCCGAGTGCTGGGATTAAAAGTGTGCACCACCACACCATTTGAAAGAGAGAGAGGCAGATAGAGAAAGAGAGAGAATGAGCACACCAGGGTCTCCAGCCACTGCCAATGAACTCCAGAGCATGTGCCAACCTTGTGCATCTGGCTTTACGTGGATAGTGGGTCCTTGGGCTTTGCAGGCAAGCACCTTAACCGCTGAGCCATCCATCTCTCTAGTCCTCTTACGGTGGGTTTTAATAACACATCGCAGGGCCCTTCTAAGAGACATGGGACCCCAGAACTGTCGATGAAAATACCTGCTCTGATCTTGGCAAGGTGGTTTTCCTTTCAGGAAAAGGTATGCTTACTCTTGTATAAACGCCCATACCCATTCCGTATCTGTATCCAGTTTCCCTCTCTGTCTGTCTGTCTGTCTGTCCGTCTGTCTCTCTCTCTCTCTATATATATATATATATATAATATACATATACATATTATATATATAATTTAATCAATTATATAATTAATTATAATTATTAATTATTATAATTATATAATTATATATTATATAATATACATATAATATTATATCATATCATATACATTATATTATATTATTATATATTAATATATGATGTTATATGTTAATATATATTACATTATATGGTTAGATAATATTATTATAATTATATAATTAATTAATAATATAGCATACACTCATTATATATATTATGAGTGTATATGTATGTAAATTCTCCATATGTAATTTGAGTCTCAGTCTTTAAGGGTAGAAGAACAATGACATACCCTCTGCTGGCCTCTAATGGTGTAAACTGGGAGCTGAGGTTAAGTGAGGGTGGGTAGACCTCTGATTCAGAGCTACACATCCTGCATGCTGCTGGATCCTTCCTTAACCTCTCCGCCCTCGCGTTTCCACATCTTTCAATTATTAGCAAACACTGTGTGTTCTCACCTGTGCTGGGAAGTGTTGGAGGAAAGGTAGGAGCTGAAATCCGGAATCGCTGATTTGATAGAACGCAGACCGAATTATGTTATGTAATGATGACATCTGCATTTTTAACAAGTCCAGAAGCCAAATTTCTACAGGACCTTTGGCCATAACGGGATTATCCAACTAAAATAAATGTCATAAATATGATACAAGTTATTAATGTGGTACTTCTGCTGTCACGGGCTTAATTGGATAAATCATAATGCCTCAGTGCAAATTAAATTATGCCATTGTTTATGCAAACTATTTTAAATAAAGCCACCTAACTGTATAGTTGGAAGGAACTATAGAGACCGTGTAAACTTTCAAATGAGTCTCAGAGAAATTCAATGATTCATCTAAACTAGTTTATAACAAAATTAGAGCTATGGAACTAGAACCCACCCCTTTATTTTTCATAAGAAAATTATAATTCTTAACCAAAATTGAAAAAAATCTAACTGATTTATTTGCATGTATTCATGTGCACATACGTGTGTGTGTGTGTGTGTGTGTGTGTACACATCATATTCTCTTTCCATTGCAATGAACACCAGGTACATGAGTCATTTGGCATCCAGCTTGTCTATAGGTTCTGGGGAATCAAACCCAGGCTGTAAAGCTTTGCAAGCAAGTGCCTTTAACCTCTGAACCATCTTCCCATTCCCATTCTAAATTTTCAAATAAAATTCTAATAGCGAAACTTTTTTAGCAAACTTTTTAAAAAGTAAATTACAGCTATTTTTTCTCCTTCTCTTGAAATGACAGCCAACATCCGGTCGTAGTCTTTGGCGTGAAATGTCACCTCGTTTATATTGTCAGACACAGCAGGGAGATGGGGCTGTAAGAAACACAAGTCAGAGCCAGGATGTTACACGAGAGGCTGAACACAAAGGCTCCTGGGATGCTTTTGAAAATCTTAGTATTTTTTTTT
>PVHP010037866.1:0-17152 GCA_004024765.1 Zapus hudsonius | reverse complement strand
AAAAAAAAAAAAAAAAAAAGCAAACCAAAACAAAACTAGAACAAACCACACTGGAACTTAGATTGATCTGATTTTAAACTCAAGTATTGTCATGGTTTGATCCAGGTGTCCCCCACAAACAAATGAATGCATTCTGATAGATTGATCTTCAGCTGATGGCAGTTTGGGTTTTACAACCTCAATGAAGCTGTGTTGTCAGGGGCGGGCTTATGGGGTTATAAGCCAGCTTCCCCTTGTCAGTATTTGGCACACCTTCCTGCCACTGTTTGCAGTGCTGTGGCAGAGGTGATGTCCAGCCCTCTGCTCATGCCATCGTTTTCCCTGCCAGAATGGAGTCTCCCCTCAAGTCTGTAAGCCAAATAAACCCATTCCTCCACAAGCTGCTTTTGTTTGGGTTCTTTCTGCGCAGTAACTAGAAAGCTAACTGCAACAATATATATGTATGTGTGTATATATATATATATATATATATATATATATATATATATATATATATATATCGTCATATCTTCAGTTTTAATGTGGTGGGCATAGTGGCACATACCTGTCATCTCAACTATTCAGGAAGGTTTGAGGCAATAGGAATAAACATTTTAAAGTGCAATTTAGAGAAATAATGACTGTTCATTAGTCTCACACATTAAAGGGATACATGGATGGGTGGACAGACTGAAGGACAAATCGGTAGGTAAAACACTGTTTGAGGCCAGGTCTCTTGTTTATTGTTTTATACTCCAGTCTAGATGGATGGATGGATGGATGGGTGGGTGGGTGGATGAATGGATGGGTAGATGGGTGGGTAGATGGATGGGTGGGTGGACGGATAGGTGGATGGATGGATGGATAGATGGAAGGAAGGAAGGATGGATGGATGGATGGATGGATGGATGGATGGATGGATGAATGGAAGGAAGGAAGGAGAATATATAAGTTTTAGTGTTAAACAACCATCAAGGCCCAGTTACAGACTACACAACTGACAGCAGTAGGATTTCAGAATATCAAGTCTATCAATAATTAGTTTTTACTTGAGTATCTTATTTATAAATTCAGACTAACTGGTTTGAAGAATGGTTTGCCTTCTCTTGGAGTTCAATATGTTAACAGTCATAATGCGTATTGTCTAGTATAGGGAAGACATTAAATATATAATGCTCTGACATGTGAGATTATGATATTGCCAAAATATGCCACTAAAATGAGGATCATATATGTGCAATAAGCTGCTTCCAGGAAAATCAGGATTTAAAAATTACAGTTTACGAGACTCCATTTAAAATTGATATAATAGAGGACAGATTAGTCAATGTTTCTCACAAATGAACCAACCCATCACATAATTGCAGCCATATTTAATCATTATAGCCAAGTACAGAAAAGAACATAATCTCTTTCTGTTTGGACAACTCATTTCAAACCTAAATTAGCTTGAAAGTAAATTTATTGAGGATTGGTTGTCTGGTTGTACCTGACCATTAAATGTAAGTTAATTTTAAAAAAAAATCCTGGTAGAGATGTAGGGCTTTCTTGTAAAAATGTAGGGGTTTTTAAGTGTAATTACTCAGTGTTTGTTTAGTGTCTGCTCCACTCAACAGCAGTTCTCCCCTTAAGGATTTGTGAAGTAGTTTGTGGACAGGCTGCAGTGGTATACTTGTGTGCAAAAATCAAACATAAAAACTGATCACATGCTCCCAGCTGGAAACCATGTAGACTTCATTCAGTAAGGCATCAGGCATTATCATTTAGCGCTCACACAGCGGGAGGAAAAGTGGAGGTACAGAGGAGAACCATCACATCAGACACACTCCAGGGTTTCCTTTCCCTGCATTGTTCCTCTCCCAAATGTAACTCTTTAAATTTTAAATAGGAAAAGAACAGGGAGAATCATTGCTCAGAGGGAAAAAAATAAATACAAGACTATATAGGATGGAGGAGTTGATATAAAAGGGGAAAACTGTGGACAAACAAAAAGAAAACATTTCCCAACAAGTGAATATTAGGAAGTTGAGTATATACCTTGAAATGTCTTTAAGACCAAAAGACAGACATGTGCAGCACACACACACACACACACACACACACACACACACACAGAGAGAGAGAGAGAGAGAGAGAGAGAGAGAGAGAGAGATTGTGAAAACCTAATTCAGAAAGGACAATTTTTACAGTGCTCTCTGTTTTATAGTTGTTGATCATGAACAAGTTATTCCTTAGTAACCAAATGCAAATACAATTCAAGATTAGGTCATCGATGAGGTTTCTGTTTTATAATCTATTCTTATCAGACACAGTATACATATTTATACATATTAAGATAACTGAAAGAAGGGAAGACACGTGAACTGGAGCGCCTCTTGGTTTTCCTTTACCAGAGAAGAAATCACCTTCAAACCTTATCATCTCATTCAATTTCTCCAGAGAAAACTATAATTTGGGAATTAATTTTTACCTCCACAATTCTCAATTTTCATGTTAGTTCTTGTTAAAGACAATGATAGTATCATTATATTAGAACACAGTTATTACATTCCCAGGTTTATTTTATCAAAAAAAGGAAAAGTCATAAGAGAAGTACAGCTTCAGAAATTAGAGGAATATCTAAAGCAATATTGTCCTCTTGTATCCATGGTAGGTCTGCAAAAGGAAGACACATTCAGTCTTCTCCTGCCAGCTACCTGCTGCACCTATGTTTACCTAGCTGCCATTGGGGGTCTCTTCTGTGATGTGAACTAAGGAGCCCTGTGAGCCAAGTACTTGGCTGTCTGTCCTGTTCTGGGATGGTTTGGGTAATACCTCTCAGCATGCAGTGGCTGAGCAAAGACAAACAGAGCTCCGTCCATCCTTCCTTCTGGAAATCACCCAGGACTACAGCTAATTGATTATCCTCAGACTTAACTTTTACTCTGAAATCCTACAGTACAATTCCAATATGCTTCAATGATGATTTCATCACGACTTTGGAAAGTGTGTCACAAACATGTTTATTAGTTATTTTTAGTCAATGTGAAGTCATATTTAGATGTGATCTCAAGCTTCTTGGGCAAAGGTGGCTTTTGTATCCAGCCCATACCTTGAATTATAGATACGTGCATATGCATTTGTATATGCATGTGTATGTGGGTTTGTGCATGAGAACATATATAATATATACGTATAAGCACATGTGAACATACATACATATGCTCACATACACATGTACATGTACAATCATATATTTTAAGTTTTTTCTATAAAGGAGAAAAATGCAATAGATACATCCTTAGGCCAAAATAGGAAAGAGCAAACTGAATATGTGCATTTTCTTTTTAAACAGGGAATCAGATCAGCCTAACAAGATGTTTCCCTGAAATACTGGCCTCAAATGAGTCCATTCAGCCATGGCAAGGAGAGGTTTCCAGCCAAAACATTTAATTAGTGCCCAATTAAGACAGCCAGAATGATGTGAAGTCCGGGCTCTGGCCGTGTGCTTGCCTCAGGATGGGTAAGCAGCTTAAGTGAGTCTCGTCTGACTAAAAGCTGTCAACTGTCAAACTGTCAGTGGGCCATATGGGTCAGGCAGCATCTCTCTAAAGAATTAGGCTTGTCCACTCATCAGGGGAAAAAAACACCTCCAACACCATAGGGTTGACAAATACCCAACATTTCCAAGCATGAAGGAGTTGTATTTATGGTCTGATGAAGGAAGAACTCTGTCACGTCCCCTTTTAAACTTTACTGGCACCCCATCAGCTACAGGAAAAGATCCAAGCTCCTTAGTATGGCAGATAGCAGCCTGCCTAATGATCTGGCCTCCTCTCTCACCTCTCCCTTTCTCAGCTTTATTCTTGAGCAACGCTAAATAGCACGATCTTCTGTCCATATGCACACTGTTCTCCAGGCTTTGTTAACTCAATATCCTCGGCCAACAGTACCATTCTCCCTCCTCCCATTCCAACCCTTTATCTCATTCACACTCATTCTTCTTAGAGTGAGCTCAAGAGTCAGCTACTACGCGGAGTCTCTCCTACCCAACTCAGCCTCTACCTCAACCTCTGGAAGGAAGGGGTTAGAGACCCCTTGTCCAGGCTTTTCATCAGCCCCTGGGTGCCTGGTACCGATCTTCATGTCCCTGATTCTCATTTACTGCTTCTAAGCCCACTTTCCTTCTTGATGCTACACAGTTTGGTGGCAGGGTGTGTCTTCTCTGCCCTCATCATCTTAGCTAAGGACTGACAAGTTAATCATGAGCTATGTTTATGTCCTTTAGCTTTAAGAAGCCCCTTTTAGGCAAACAGATATAACCATGCAATTGGAAAGATTTACCTATGTACATATATTAATTCAAAACACAGGTGAGTCACTGCTACCCTATGGCTTCCCCCTGTGCCCAGGTCAATAGACATTCATCACCAAGAGGCAAATACAGGGCAAAGGTGCCCAGAATTTGAGACGATGACAGCCTTAGGTACAAGGTAGAAAATGGACGGGTGCACTGCCATCCAAAACCAATTGATCTTTGGAATAATTTACATTTTTTTCAAATAATAGCACAGGCTTATCCATTATAACCAGTGAACCAATCTGACAGGAGATGTTAATAATAAAGGCAGCTGTATGCATATGTGACATCAGCAGGTGTGTGGGATCTCTCTCTACCTCTCAGTCTCCTGGGAACCCTAAAACTGCTCCTTATATGTTTAATAAAAATAAAGAACTGTGAACTGCAGAGATGGCTAAGGGGAAGCAAAGTGTGAATACCTAAGTTCAGATTTCCAGAACAAACATTAAGCCATATGCTAGAGCAAAAGTACCTATAATCCTGCTGTGCCTATGATAAGAAGGAAGACAGAGACAGGAGAATCCACTGCAAGGTTACAGGCCAGCTATCCCGGCAACAGGAATAATAAACAAGGAGAAGCCCTACCTCAAACAATAGGAGGATCGATGTCTATAAGTTGTTCTCTGACCTTCATACACACACAACCCCCAAGACCTTCACATACCTGTCATAGCACGTGTGCATGTATGCACAAACACACACATATACACACAGGTGCACACACACATTCACACACATACACACACTTACACACACATGCACAGGAACATATACACGAACATGCACACACAGGCACACACACATACACACACACATTCACCAAAAGAAAGGAACTATTATCTCTAGAGTAAATCTTAACAACACCAATCTCAAATTTTCATAATAAATATAGTTGAGTTAAAAACTTTTTCAAGCCGGGCGTGGTGGCGCACGTCTTTAATCCCAGCACCCGGGAGGCAGAGATAGGAGGATCACCATGAGTTCAAGGCCACCCTGAGACTACATAGTGAATTCCAGGTCAGCCTGGGCCAGAGTGAGACCCTACCTCAAAAACAAAACAAAACAAAACAAAAAAAAAAACCTTTTTCAAAACTTCTGATAAATCAGTTTTGAGGAAAATAATAAACATTATCAAACAATATGATTTGACAGAAGCATCTTGGAAAAGAACACATGGAACAGCATCATCGTGCAAATACCAATCACTGTTCACACTCCTCAGTACTGATAAGTCAGGCTGAAGCTACTATAACAAACTTAAACATAAGTCATTTTAACATGTGGATGAATTATGTGCTCACAAGCCTAGAAAACCATTTCACAGGCCCTAAGGGCAAGGATTCCAAAGCACCATGCTGAGGAACCACAGAAATAGTTGAGTAGTTGTGTGTTTCTCCCAAGGGTGCATCTGTTTCGTGGATAAGAGATTGGTAGAAAGCACATTATCCTAGAGTAGGCACACCCAATACAGAAAAAGATGTGACAGGGTTAGAAATACAACCCTAATTTTCTACACACAGTATCAAATGTCTTACCCCTCAAGTATCACCTTTCCTCCATTCCCAAGGGGTCATGGAGGAAAAGCCCAGGTGGGTGATTTGTCAAGAGGATATAGAATCATCAAGTCCGGGAAAGACTCTCTCTTGGGTCCTTTGAACTTGAAAGAAGAGACCTGCCCAGGCCTAAGTGGTGACAGAGCCATCCCACTGTGATCAGGGCAGAGAAATCAACTGAGGGGACACACTCCACTCTCGGTGCAAGAGCAGAACAGCTCAAGAAGTGAAGCTTTTCTCTGTCCTTGGCCATTTGCAGGGAAGTTTCTGATCCTGGTAAAGGGATAATAGGAATGTTTATATGTCAGGATGGGTCTCCTCACCCTTTCCCACCAGCTTCTTCTTTCCTCTGCAATGTCCCTTTTTTGGGGGGTGAGGTGTGAGGTATTTGGAGAGACTCAAAAGAGACAGACATCAATAGTTATCATAAATTATAAGAAGCTAGGCAATAAAAAGTAGTATGAATTTCTGACTACGTAAGAGAGAGGGAGGGAGAAAAACTGATAGAATTAGAGACGGATGGATGGATGGACAGACACAGAGAGAGGGAGGGAGGAAGAGAGAGAGAGAGAGAGAGAGAGAGAGAGAGAGAGAGAGAAAGAAAGAAAGAAAGAAAGAAAGAAAGAAAGAAAGAAAGAAAGAAAGAAAGAAAGAAAGAAAGAAAGAAAGAAAGAAAGAGACAGAGAGAGCTCCTGTGCACATGGGAACCAGAACAAACTATCTGTGGCTCACCTGGAAACACAGAAATAGCGGGCAGAGTTGAGCTGCTCCAGGCATTTAGCCTTAAGAGAGCTCATACAGAAAGTGTTCATAAAGAAACAGAACTCTGGAGAGAAACATAAATATAAACAGAGGCAAATTTAAAAAAACACACTAGACACTAGGAAGAATGAGGAAAGAGGAAAGAGGAAAGGAGAAAGGATGTCCTTTGATTCTTGTCCGATGTCCGTCCGCAAACTGATTTCCTGTGGGGGGAGGGAGTAGACTTCGATGCAATCAGCTCTGCATTGGTCTATAGACTTGAGTAGTTAATAATGATCAGGGGATTTTTGTTGTTGATGGTGGTGGTTGTCATTTTCTTGATAATGGATCCTACTTCCCTCTTGGATAAAACATAGCTTTTGTACAGAAAAATTGATCTCTGAAGTCCCTTTTGTTCCCTTCTGGGGAGTTGTAGGAGAGGTGCAGAAAGTGGCTTTTTGGGTTTTTCTTCGGAGAGTATTCTTTTCCTCGGAGAGGAGATATGGACTGTATTGCAAGATCTCCTTAATTCCAGCGTGTACGTTTCAGTGCACAGCCTAAGTCAGACAACCTTTGTTATTTGCATAAAGAAAATGAAAGCCCTGCAAGTGAATATTATCAGGAGAGCTTCCCAGATTTCTGATTCCACTTCCACATAGTGATGAGTCGAGGTTCAGTAAGAAGCTACAGTCGTTACTGGCAGATCAAACTCACACTCCAAAGGACCACAGCGTTTAGGCGCAGAGAAGACTGAGGGGAAGCACATAGCCAAAAGGAGAAGGTGTCAGAATCAGACACCTGAGCAAAATACTGTTTAAAAAGCCAGGCGCAATGGCAAGACAGAGTCACAATTCCGACTCATAAGTTTTTGTAGGAGCTAAATGACATCACAAATCCTGCACATTGGACTTAAAACTGGGAGCAACTGGAGATGGGCAAACGCAAGTTTAGCTTTCTCTATGAGAAACCAGACACACCAGAGAGGCTGGCAATGGCCTTCAATCTTCTTCCTGAAGTTTCATTAGCCAGGGAGGTTCACCTCATGCAAGAAAGTCCAAGACTACAAACCAAACACCACACCTAGAGCTCAGGGGAAGTTCCTCCCAGCCTACTGCCTTTGCTTTGAGTCCCTTCATGTCCCCAAAAGTTCATTAACTTCCCAGCCTCCACCAATGACTGATGGACCTGTATCCCTCTCCCCTTGACGAGGGTATTTAAACCTTAACCGGGTCTCTTCTTTGCTGTGTGCATGGTAATAAATTGCTATGTCTTTTCTCCTCATCTGTCTAATGTAGAGTTATTTGGAAAAGTCTGAATTCCTCTTTATCTTCAATTGTCAACCACAAGGTTAAGCCAATACCAACAGAATGATGATATCTATATTTGTGTAAATTTTAACAGAAAGAGGTAAAAAAGCAAAGCCAAAAAAATGCAGACTCATATTCACAGGGCACAAAGGAGGCTGAACCTCACAAGTCATTTGAGCATAATTACAAACTCTGTGGATTACAACAAAGGTTTATAACAGGATACCAATGTCTAAGTGCTAAATAGGGAAAACAACACTGAGGTTACTATTAAAATAAAAATGTTAAATTAAGGGAAACGCAGTGCCAATTTTCTTGACCTGACTTAACACTACTGGTAAATATAGTAACGCAAACTGAATGAGTGTTGATAAAAGACAGTGACCCTCCCTCAGGTCTGTGGACTAGACCTAAGGATTAAACAGGACCAGAAGAACAACGTCTAAAGTGGTAAAACCTTGAACATCAACTTCTATCAAAGGAAAATTGGAAATTGAACAGGGTTAGAATTATTTCAGATTATCTAAGTATGGAGGACTCTATATAACACTTGAGATGATAATGAATATCTACATCGAAAGCTAACATATGAATAACAGGGCTGGACAAATGGCTCAGTGGTTAAGCCTTTTGCCTATAAAGCAGAAGGAACTGAGTTCAATTCCCCAGTAACCACATAAAAGCCAGATGTATAAGGTGGCCCATGTGTCTAGAGTTTGTTTGCAGTGGTTGGAGGCCCTGGTGTGCCCATTCTCTCTCTGTTTCTTTAATAAACAAAATATTTTTAAATATGAATAACAAACAGGAATATTAAAATAAATTTGAACCCTTCAAGGTTATAAGATAGGCATACAAAAATATAAAAACCAACTTTTTAAAAATTACTTTGTATTTTATAGAAAGTTTATTAATTATCATAATTTTTTTCACAAAAGTAAGGCCATGATGAACATTTTAATAGGTCATCAAGAGAAACCATGGGAAGACTCTAATTTTGAGTTTTTTTAAAAAAATAAGTATGTTTATTTTGTGAAGATTCATAGAATTATACACTTGGGATTTATATATCCCTCTTCTTAATACATGCTAGACTTCAATAAAAAGTTTTCTAAAGAAAAAAAATGTTGCCTGCCATATTCAATCTTCCTAAAACTTTAAAGTTTATCCTTTGCTAAGGTACTTAAGGATGAGACCCTGTGTCAAAATCAATAACGTCATCAAGGGTTGTACAATGTACTGACAATAACATATACTTGGGCAGTGTATTTAAAGTATTGAAAAGGATCTGAAGAAATATCTGCTTGAATCCTAAGAAAATGGGCAATGGATCAGGAAGCCCCCCTGGGAGGTGTATGAAACTAAGTCTGCTTACCTGGATAAAATGTTGTGCTGTTGAAGTTCCCTGTGATAACTCAATCATCGAAGAAGGCAACATTCATCCATAGATAATAGCCTGGCCCACTTATGGAATCATAATTGCCACAGTTTATTCCCAACTCTTCCACACTGCAAATCTTAGAGCAAGACACTCAATGCCCCCAAGTCTATAATTTCTACATATATAGGATGGGATACCATGACAACCCCACCCGCCTGCCAGGATTATTTTCAAGAATCACCACTACACCCCCAACTCATCCTGTTGTGGTTTGAACATGAAATGTCCCCAATACCCTCATGTATTTATGAATAAGCCTCATCCTGAAGACCCAGCTAATGGAGCCTTCGGGGGGTGTGGAGCATTGCTGGAGGATGTGCATCACTGAAGGCAGGCCTTGGGACCCCTCTTGCCATTGCTATCCAGGTCACTCTGCTGATCTATGATGGCGTGAGTCAGCTTCCTGCTCCTGCCATGCATTCCTTCCATCAGCTGCTTCTGAGTGGGGGTTTTGTCTCAGCCTCCAGGTGGTAACTGACACACTGCCTTTACTAAGGTGTTCTGCCCATGCGTTTCTCTGGCTGGACTTCTGGCTCCTGTTCTTGCCCAATCCTACTGTAATCTAGGGTCCTCGTCACAGCCTTCCTTTTCAGCCATTAAGCTTACTATGCTGATCTCTTACTATTCCTAAATTCCTGTCAGCATTTCCTTCTGCGTGTGAACACTGAGACTGCTGTTTTCACCAAACTGCAGAACCTCTTTTAGTGAAGTGATTCTCTCCCACATTATTTTTCCCTTTTCAGTAACCCACACAGTATTAGGTGAGTGGTGAGGAGACTAAATTTCACTAAATATTGGTGTTCTCAATTAATATGCATAGAAATTCTTTATTTCCAAGACAGCACCAGACAGGTCACCAAAATCTGTGTATCAAAGTCATGAACTCTCTTGTTCATTTCTAATTTACCCTCTGGAAAGTGTTTTTGAGGAGTTACAGATTAATGTGACTTTCCACTTCAAGGACCAGAGAATAAACACATGTCCAACATGTCCACTGTCCCTTACCTAGAGAACTAAGATAACTTCTTTTTTTGTTTGTTTGTTTGTTTGTTTTTTGAGGTAGGGTCTCACTCTAGTCCAGGCTGACCTGGAATTCACTCTGTAGTCTCAGGGTGGCCTTGAACTCATGGTGATCCTCCTACCTCTGCCTCCCAAGTGCTGGGATTAAAGGCCTGTGCCACCACATCCTGACCTAAAATAACTTTTTGAAATGAATCCATACACAGGACTCAAACAAATATTGAAATAATTCAAATAAATATAAAAAATTAATAATAAAAAATATGGCCATGCTTAAGGAGTGTTTAAGTTTTGACGAAGAGAGGTCTACCATGATTAGATTCAACACTGGGGTCACGAAGGACTGGGGAGAAAAGTAGCACAAATTCAGCTGAGTTTAGACTTTATGAAGTACATCTGATTAAATTCCTGCAGGGAGGGGAGGGTGTGGAGGAATGGAGGGAGAAGCATTTTCAGACTATTTTAATGGGAGAGTGCTATTTTAGAGATAAGTGCACCCACATCCTCAGCCCTGGGTTCATGCGTTAAAGAGTTAGCCTCCAGTGAGTTACTATTTAGAATTGTTTAGGAGGTAAGGTCTTAGGGGTTATTGTTTGGACCCTGGAGACATTCCTCCAGTCCCTTAGGAAGGACTGTGGGGCTTAGGTTCATTCTTAGTCTCCATTACCTTTGAGGTTGAAGAGAGCTATTCTCCTCTCTTACACACTCTTGATTTCTGCCTCGCCACAGGCCCAAATCCACAGAGCCAACCTAATGTGGACCAGAACCTACAAAAGGGTGTCACAATAAACCATCTCTCTTCAGAAGATAATTATCACAGACATTTTGTTATTATGTTGGGAACCCAACTAATGTGACTAACTTTTGTCATTTTACTTTTGGGCTTTTTTCTCCTCTTCCATTTTGTGCTCATGCCCAGATTCAAAGTGATGATAATAATAAATAATATTCATAATAATAAATAAATAATTAAGGAACCTCAGAAAAGATCCAAAAGATATGCCAAGAAGGGTTATAAGCTTGGCTCCAGATCTCTCTCTACTGAAAGAAAGAAAATAGGTTTGAATATGCCTGACTGGATGGCTGGAAGGCAGTGACAGACATCCAATTATAAAGCTCTGGGGGCATTTTCTCTTGCTAGCCACAGAAGCCAAGTTTCTTGGCATTCACATTTTAAAACATTTCTTTTTATTCCTAGAGATTAAGGGATAGGACCTCATTTCCCCCAGATCTTTTAAGGGTTTAAATGTTCACATATCTTGCCATAGGACTTCCTTCAGAGTCAAGCAGAGCTTGAGGAATGCCTGGGCTCCTACAAGTTCTAACAGCCTAGAGAACTATGGCTCTGGTTTCCACAGCTGAGATTTTAGCCCTTCCCTCTAACCTTCGGGACATAACCAGCGAACAGGATGGAAGAGGCGGGAACTGCTCATGAGATCCATGATGTACACTTCATAAAATGATTTTGCAGTTCATTTTCCCCTTAAACAACTCTGTGAAGCCAGCAAAATCAAGCTTCATTCTCATTGATGAAGTGGGGTGGATGCTCAGCAGGGGGCTGTGCCCAGTCTTGTTCACAAGCTGAGACACAGAGAGCCTTGGAACAGAGGACTGAGCTCTGGAGAAGGTAGAGCTCAAGGCCTGTCTGAAAGACCCAGGACACAGATGAAGTCCCCAAACCAGAAAGGGACCTAGTCAAGATCAAAGTCCAACTCCCTGGTTTCAAAGAATGTCTAGTTCAATTGAATGGCTTAAACTTAACCATCAAACCCACATTAATGGCCCAGGGCTCTCTTTTACTCACCATGACCTTCCATTTACTAAGCTTTAAAAACAGCAACAACTCAAAGGCATTCTGGACAGGAAGTCAGGGAGGCATGTTGTTAGAATTCATTTATGTTGACCAAGGAAACTGAAGGTTTGGTCAAATATCAAATGGAACCAAATGCTGCAAATGGATTTCGATTTACTAGAACTGAAGGACTGCCTAATAAAATGCAGAAAGCTGAGAAGAGGTTCCAGAAGTTGCAAAAGAACATATCCAGAATCAATAGGCCTTCGTTTGCTTGCTAGCTCTGCTCCTTCCTACAGGATGGTTCTAGAAGCCTGGAAGAGGGTTGGTTTCCTCAATACCCATGTGAACAATGCCGACCCCATCAGACTATTAAGAGAAGGTTCCCAGATCATGGCTGTCAGAGTTCATTGGAAATGCTGATAAGGTATTTTATCCTTTGGGCTGTCATATGCTCCCCTGAATGAACCTAACTAATTGTCCTTGTCTTTCTTTTCACTTGATTTTGTTTGTGTTTATGTGGCCCATGCTGGCTGTGAGGCTGAGAATGAGTGGCCATGGTGTAATCACAACCAGATTACTATCGTAAAACAAAGTATTTTTATTTATTTATTTGAAAGAAGAGAGAGAGAGAATGGGCATGCCAGGGCCTCTAGCCACTGCAAACAAACTCCAGATGCATGCACCACTTTGTGCAGCTGGCTTCATATGGACACTGGGGAATCAAACTCGGGTTGTTAGGCTTCGCAGGTGAGCACTATAACCTCTGAGCCATCTTTCCAGCCCCAGATTACTTTTAAAGAACCCAAAGTATCCTTTTCCATGAGCTAGTGAGGGTATATAGAGACCCTACAGCATGGTGCTAAAATGACCTTTGAAAAGTTGAAGAACATAACTGTACAAAAATATAAATCACATGGAGATTTTTTTATTTACATACGACCATGAAAACTTGGGAGAACCTAGTGTTCAAAGGAAAATGGCATTCCTAATCAGGCCAAAACTGAATAAACAAAAAGAATAAAATGAATTCCCAAACTGAAGTTTATCAAGATGTGTCCAGAATTGTTGGGATTAAATACTTAAATACCTGGGTCCCAAAAGTACAAACAATTCCATAGGGAATTGGATCAGAACTGGAGAATGCCAGGGCTGAACCCAGATATTCAACCCGTTGTACGGAAGTATACTGACCAGCAGACACAATGTAAATTCTAACATAAGCATTGATTAGGATACAAATTTCATGTGAGAATTTCATGGTTGTTCCTCCCAACCTCAGTCTCTCTGGGACTAGAAAGGAAAGGAAACTAGATGACTTCAACCAACCTTCTCTTCTACTTTCTTCCCATCAGCTTCTCTCCGCTCTGTACCTTGCAGGGCGCAGGAACTGACAAACGAGCCAGGTTACACACATCAGCATATGACCTGGGTGGAAAACCACATTTCCAATGGGGTTCAACAAATTGATGCCGGGCTGGAGAGATGGCTCAGCAGTTAAGGCACTTACCTCCAGTGCCTAAGGACCAGGGTTCAATTCCCCAGGACCCACATAAGCCATACTCACAAGGTGGTGGCCCTGGTGCTCTCTCTCTCTCTCTCTCTCTCTCTCTCTCTCTCTCTCTCTCTCTCTCTCTCTCTCTCTCTCATACACACACACATAAATTAAAAAAAAAAGAAACTGATGCCAAAATATTATTCCTTCCTGGCATACTGAAAACAGTAGAAGGTATTCACTTCCCTTTTTCCTTAGAGAAGGTCATCCAGCCTCTGTGAACAAACTGGCCTGGCTAAGTTCCCCTCAGTGTCTTGCCAACACAACGCACCCTTTGTCTTCTTTCTCCATGACTATCCACCTTATTCAAGTCTAGCATAAAAATGCTTAGGCTCAAGCTTTTCTTTGGGTCTTTGTTTCCTGATGAAGTCTCCTACGCCACATAAAACTTACATTAAATAAATCTGTATGTCTGTCTCTTGTTAGTCCATCTTTGTTATAGGCAGCTCAGGCATGGGCCTATATGATGCCAAATGTTCCATGTTCATGAGAACTCTGCCGGAAAACATGCTAACTCCATTAGCCATTTTTAAAAATTAGGTGATTTTCCAAATTAGATACAAATTTAGCCCAATTTTTCCCATTTTGTTGACAGTTTTCCTCTACAGATCCCACTCTGTTCTGAATCTCATCCTCCTCCTGTCACAGCCTCCCCAGTGTAAGGATTATACAGTGTATTCCTAGACCCATGGTTAATTCTTCCTTCATTTGATGGCAATTTTTGAAAATATCTAAGGCAAAAATATAAGGCATAAAAGCTAACCTGTAATGATAACTAGTATTGATAGAGTAAATGTAAACAGAGCAGAAAGTTCTTGCAGTCAGCTTTCTCAAAAACCGCTGATGGGAGAAATGGGATCTTATTTTTTACAGACTTGTAGACTTGAGGGGAAGCTCCATGATGGCAGGGAAAATGAGAGCAAGAGCAGAAGGTGGGCATCACCTCCGCCACAGCACTGCAAACAGCAGCAGGAAGGTGTGCAAAACACTGGCAAGGGGAAGCTGCTTATAACCCCATAAACCTGCCCCCAACAACAAAACTCCAATAAGGTTCTAATACCCAAACAGCTGAGGATGGAGCATTCAAGACCTATTCATTTGTGGGGGACACCTGGATCAAACCATGACAAAGATAAATGAGAATTTTCAAGGAAAAACATTGCAATAAAATGAATCTTATTATCTTCCAATTAACTGGAAAATTCGGTTAACCAAAATCACTTATTTATGGTGCTTTTTAGTTAATGGTGATTTTGGAAAATTTATTAGTAAGTGTATAATAGAGCTTGTCAAAGGTAATGTGCAGCTGTCACAGAGTATATCCTGTAGAGAATTTTTTCAAAAGCAAGTGGATATTGCTAATTGAACTAAAACTGATGAGGCAAGTTACTCTGTTGAGTGCTAGTTATTTCAAAAACGGTTAGGAGTTAAAGGGTGACACTAGTGATTAACCTTGAATCCTTACAGGATGGGTATGTGGCTGGCCCAGAAAAAACAAATGAGAAAGATGTGTAACAATACCAAATCAGCAATTCCTTCCTCAAACGTCTTCATCCAAGTGGCCAATTGCTGGTTGTCATTGCATTAATCTAATTATAACTCTCTCCTACTGAATTTAAAAATACATGAAATGATGGGGGGAAAATAGCAACTTGTAAAAATCAAAGGGTTCCACGGCTAATGTTACATTCAAAGGTAATTACTTAACACAGGCTAAGTTGAACCACACAACCTACAATTCTGTAATGTTCTATAGGTCCTTTTACTTCTACTTGAAATAAAAGAAATTCTTTTCATTTTGTCAAGAAAACTTTTCTCTACCTCACTACTGCCTGACAAGGGAACAGATGGCAATTTAAGGGGAGAATTTATGAGAGCCACAATCTTAATGTTGCATAAAGGAAAGAAAAAGACTCGCATCAAAACCACTGACAAATGTACTTGCTAATATTAATGCACTCCCCATTCATCCAATATGCTTCCTAATTGCTTTTCTGTACATAATAATGTGACGCCTGCTGCTCAACATTGCAAACGCATCAGGATTTCTCCAAAGTCAAACAGCTCCGCAACTGGCCCTCTCCCAGTGATAAATGTAGAGCACTGTATCACGCACAGTTCCTGTCAGTGGCATAATTAAAATTTTATACTTACAGAAAAAGATAGTAAACAATCAGTTCTTAAATGGATTCACAAGAGGAACTCTTGTTACAGCCAACTTTATAATTAGTATGCATCATGTACTGCTAATATATCCATGACAAGAAAATAAGAAAAAATTAGAAACTTGAGTTGTTCCCTTTAATGCAATGTTAAAAGTACTAAAAAAAAAAATAAAGAAAAGAGTCTGCTGTGATTGTATGATGGCATTAAAAACCTTCTCTCATATTAGTATATGGCTTCTTTCATATAACTTGTCTGTGTTTTCCCAAGAGAAAAAGAAAAGAGATCAGAGTAGGAAGGAGAAACTTTTGTCTTCATGGCCATCAGTGAAAGTATGACCACAAAATACCTACATATGGTACAGTGGTCTAAAAACTACAACTTGATGGCTTAATGCAGAACAAGAATTGTGTTTTTTAAAAGCTTTTTTACAAAAATAGGATTTTAGTTTTAAATGGTTAAAATAAAATTTTTTAAATAGTATTTTGTGACACATGAAAATTATGTGAAACTCAGATCTGTATGTCCATAGATAAAGCTTCATTGGAACACAGCCATGTTCGTTTATGCATTGTCTATGGTGGCCTTCTTGCTACAAAGAGACTGGAGTAGTGGTAGTAAATCTGCGTCGTCCACAAAGCTTAAAATATTTACACCCTGTTCCCATATAGAAGGAATTTTTTGAGCCCTGATGTAAGTAAGGCATATGCCCTCTATAAATCCATGTAATTGGAATGTGCAGTGATTTATATGTGTGTACACACTAAAGCAATTAGTGATCAATGAGATAAAAGTAGGTTTACAGCAAGTGTATATTTGTGTGTGCACATGTGTATGTGAAAGGTAAAAAATTATAATTCTAAGTGTAATTAAAAATTAATGTCTGAGTTGTGATAAAATTCTAATTATATTAATTATCTGGGCTTTTATCTTGGCTATAATTATATCTAGCAAATTTAGTGCTTTACTTTTGCATCTAAACATCGAATGTTCCCTATGTCTGTGAAGAATCCCTTTTGATCAAAACTAAGACAGCAGGAGCTGGGGAGATGACTGAGGAGTTCAAGGCCCTTGCTTGCAAAGCCTGGAGGCCCAGGTAAACCTGCCGATGCAAAGTGGAACATGCATCTATGATCTCAAGGCCTTGTGACAATGGGAGGTGGAGACAAGATGTTCCAAACTCATAGGTCATCTGGCCATTCATTTGCAGAAGCACAGGAGTGTACACACACACACACACACACACACACACACACACACACACA
>PVHP010037865.1:0-17156 GCA_004024765.1 Zapus hudsonius | reverse complement strand
TAGTGTTGTAATCACAGATGCATTAGTTGTGGAGGTTATGGGTGTGCCAGCAGTTCTGTACTACTGTTTGGTATTTAACATAGTATGGGAGTCAGAGATCTTCCCTGACTGTATTCACTACTGTGTCTTGATACTGGCGTTCAGGAGTATTCAGAGCTGACCTACTTGTTCCTCTTCCCCTTCGGTATCCCAGCTGAGAAGGTTTAGTGATCTCCCTTTTACTCTTTTGGCATGTGACTGCCAGAGAACTTTTACTCTCTAGTTGGAATTGGATTGAGGCCCTCTGGGGGTGCTGTTTGGTGTGTTCCGTCCAGAACAATGTTACATCACTGTGTTTGACCTCAACAAGTATCTCTCCTGTCCTAGGTGTTCCATTCCCAGGCAGGTTCCGGCATTAGCCAAACTGTGACTCCCTTCACCTCAATGCTCAGGCTCTGAGCCACCTCACTGACCTCCTCCCCACCAGGGAAACTGCAGGTGCTATTCCCATTTGTGCTCCTCAGAGTTCCAGACCCAACTATACCTGGGGTTCTACACTCTTTTCACCAGATTGGATCACCCTGTACCTGAATGTTCAGGCTGTTTGCTGCTGCATGGGCCTCCTGCCCACCAGGGGAACTGCAGGTACTGTTCCCATTTGTGTTCACTGTATCTCCAAGCCAAACAGGCTAGTGCTTTCTCCAGCCTGTAAATCTCAGGGCTAAGAACCACTGTTCCTCTCTAGGGAGCAGTGCCCATAGGGAGCACCTCCTCCCACACTCTACTGACCAGCTCTGTCCCTCCCACACACAGCTAGTCTCAGGGTGGAGTTGTGTGAGTTGCTCCTGCTTTTTCTCCTTTTCCCTGTAGCTCAGGGGTCTGGGCAGTGGCCTTCCTTGCCAAACTCTGAGTATCTGTGTAGGCCATCAATGTCTGTGGGGACAGTTCTTGCTCTGGACCAGAGTGCAGAAGCTGCATCAGCTGGCAGGAAACCTGGGGAGAAAGCTGTGAGGCTGTAGAGAGGGTATCCAAAGGCCTGTGGGATAGGTAGAAGGGAGAGCTGCTGGCCCAGGGGTCTGTGTTCGAGGAGAGCTTGTGACAGGGAGCCTGTTGGATCTGACAGGAGTGGCCTGTGAGGCAGAAGAGCAGATGGCTGGGTGTTGAGCAGAGGGAGAGAAAAGCACAGAGTCTGCCAGAACCCCTGGAAGGGGTCTGGTGGGGTGAAAGAGCAGGTGGCAGGGCAGGGACCAGAGGGGAAGAGAAGTACAGAGGCCCCTGGTACCACCGATAGGGATCTAGCAGAGTAGAAGGGCTAGAGGCTGAGTGGGGGGTAGAGGGAGTGAAAGAGAACCACAGAGGTCATCCGGACCACTGTAGGCTCCTTGTGGATCGGAAGGGCAGGTGGTTGGGTGGGGGTGGCTGGAGAGAGAGTGAGGAAGTCATGAGAGCTGCCGAGAAGGGCCTGGTGGGACAGAAGTGTAGGTAGCTGCATGGGGGTGGAGGAGAAATAGGGGAGGACACTGGGCTGCTGACCACCAGAGGGGCCTGGCCTGAAGAAAATGGGTGGCTGGGTGGGGTCAGAGAGGGGGTTGCAGAGCCACCAACCACAGGAGGGTGGAAGTGTGGTGCGAGAGGAAGTGTGGTGACTGGGTGGGGGTAGTGGAGAGAGAGAAGGATGCTTATTGGCTGAGCACTGGAGAGGCCTGTTCACACACAGAAGTGTGGCTGGGTGGAAATGGAGGAGAGCTGAGCAGAATTTTAACTGAATGTTTAACTTAAGCAATACATATAGTACAAATCATATTATAGTTTTACGCAATTTTTATAAACCTTTGCTCTTTCTCTTGTTTTTATTTGTATGTTTTTCAAGGTAGGGTCTCACTCTCACCTAAGCTGACATGGAATTCACTCTGTAGACTCATGCTGGCTTTAAACTCATGGCAATCCTCCTACCTCTGCTCTCCTGAGTGCTGGGATAAAAGGAGTGGACCACATGCCCACCTGATTGTTGCTTTTTTAGAATAAATGGATTTTTCAAGAGGGGACAGCAGGGATAGGGAATAACAAGATGTTACACTAACTTGAAAAATAAGAGTTGATCGATTTCACCTAATTTGTTGGTTGATGGCCATAGAGTTGTTCATAGTATCATCTGCTCACCGTTCAGGACTATAGCATCAATATTGATGCCCCATTTTAAAAATAATTTATGATGTTAATAATCTATATTTCTTTATTTTTCTTAGCCTTGCTCAAGCTTTATTATTTTTTAACTTTTGTCAAAGAAACAGGTTTCATTTTGTGGGTTTTCTTTATTTTTTGTTTTCTCTTGCTATATTTATAATTTGTTTGCTTCTGTTTCCTGGTAGATATTTAGAGAATTCAGTTTCAGTTCTTCTTTTCTCTTATATCCATTTAGCACTATACATGCTATTCTAGGCACTGCTTTAGTTCTCAATCACTAATTTAGATTTGTTACATTTTCCTTTACTTCATTTTAAAATGTTGGAAGTTTTTTTTTAATTGTTCATAATGAGTTACATGATTTAGTGGGCAAACGATGAGTTCTTATCCCCAGTTCCCTGATGCCCCACTTCCCATCCCCAATCAGCTGGATATCCTCCTCAGTGGGCCATCTGGATCAGTCCTTGGGGCAGGGAATAATGGATAGCTTAGTATTCAGCCTGGTTCTCCTGGCCCTAGTATGTTTGTTACTCAAGGGCATCATGCCTCTGGATATTCTCCCCCACCATGGCTTTCACAATCTTTCCACCCCCTCATCTGCTCAGTTCTCTGAGTTGTGGTGGGTGAGTATTAAGGCTACTTTAATGTTGAGAACTTAGGGGTCTTTGTGTCAAAAAACTTTGGTCTCTGTCTCCCTGGGTTATCCTGTGTTGATTAAATGGTTGTGGCTGTGGGTCCCTTGTTCATCCCATCATTCTCTTTGGGGTTCCATATGGATCCTTCACGCTATGACTGTGGTAGCTCATCTCTTGCCAGGATCTCAGCTATTGGCCTACAGTGGGTTGGTATGGTTAGATGAGCCACAGCTCTCTCACTGCATTCTGAAAAATACAAACACAATCTCCATCGGAGAGTGAGATCAGTATAGGTTAACAAATATTCAAAATTTTGGATTACCAAGATTCTATTTTTAGTAGCCCCTCTGTCAATTGCTCCCATAGTGCATCTTTTCTTGAGAGCCCAAGAGTCCAGATCCGGTTCATATTGCCCTAAGTCCCCATTTCCAGTTAAGGGCTCCCCCTCACTAAGTGGAATATTTTGCCAAATTTAAAAATTGCTGATTGTCTCCCCCATGCCCAGGCTCCTCCATTGCATAAATGCTCCTTTCTTGGTTTGCTGTTCTTTCCCAGTAGGAGGTGTGGTCAGCCTACTCACGGCAGCAGACTGTGTTCCATGCCAGTGGTCTCGGTTTGCTCCAGCTGTCGTTGACCAGCTTTTCCTAACAGCTTATGCAGTGCCTTCCAGCACTATAATAACTAGCATCTGGTGGCTGGTTACCATTCCGGTTTTATCTGTGATGTGATTCTTGAATTATTTTGAAATGTTTTTTTTTAACTATTTTAAAGTTCCAGATACTCTTGTGTGATTGCTTTCTAGATTAATTATTTTACGGTCTAAATAATGATTTGTATGACTGATTCTCTTTTAGCTTTGTCAAAGATGTCCCTGTGTTGCCACGGTCCTAGCTTTCATTTTTCTAATTTGAGTAGAGGTAACATAAAAAGTGGAAAATTTGGGAGTATTCAACCTGTGGCCCATGAGCTACATTCTAACCAATTTAGCTATGAATATGCTTCATATGGTTCAACACAACTGGAAACTTACTGTCAAACATCACGAGATTTAACCCCTTGATTGAGTGTCTCTCATGGATGAACTCTGATGGTGACAATATCATGCAGAATAAATATGCAAATGCTCTCATCATTTGTACACATGCTTGGCTTCAGTGTTTCTGGAGTAGGCAACATCCAGTCTGTGATCTTCCAAGCACAATCGTCCAAACAGAGCCATCACACACTACATGTGCTTGTTGTGACTTAGTGGGTGAAACACAGTGATGATCAGTATACATTAACTTACCACTGCAAATGATAGGTGCGTAATGTTGTTTAGAAGACAGATAAGTATCCTCACTTGACTATTAAAAGTACTTCCACATGCTAGCAGGACCTTACCCATCACCCGCTGTGCTTTACAAGCAACACGCCTCTCCATGAGGCATCAGCAGCTGAGGTGTAGAAGGCACCAATCCTGCTTTTCTGTTTCACTGTCAGTTAATTTTCAAAATAAAATTAAGCATAGCTCATTATTTATTATTATTGCTTATCCTAGTGTAGCATGTCTTCCACAACATCTGAAAAAAAAAGAAAATCTCCCCAAAAGAAAAATTACTGATGAAGGAAGATTGGTCAATGAAAAGTAGAAAGATAAATAATTTTTTGTGAAGGAAAATAGTAAGCCACTGTAAGTTGCAGTGAATGTATGCAAGTTTTCAAGGAAATAATTTGAAAAGACATTATCTATAAACATGTGCTACTAAATATGATGCATATCAAAGATTATATGGTAAAGAAAAGAGTGGAACTGAAAAATCTCTGTCTTTTCAACAAGAATATTTTAAAATTACAACTCAACTAGATTCTATTGCAAAAGCTAGTTATGTGGTAGCAAATTTAATACCAAAAAAGTGAAGACCATTTCTTGATGATGAGCTTATTAAGTGATTTATGGGAAACATTGTAGATAGAATATGTTCTGACAAAAGGTGACATTTCTAAAATCAATTTGTAACTCACCAGACTATAGGCAGGCTAATTAAAAAAATTAGAAAGTGTATTACCAGAAGTTTTGAGAGTAGAACCACTAAATTTAAACTTTTTGCTTTGGCACTGGATAGCAATACTGATGCCACAGGTATAACACACGTTTCCATTTTCATTAGAGGTATTGATGAAAAATACAGTGTCACTGAAGAAGTGGCTTCTTCAGTTCCACTAAAAGATACAACTAAATCAAAAGATTCCCATATGGTAGTAAAAATATGTTAAAGTGATTTTCTTTGTCCATTTTAATCATTATCTGTTACAGTTACTGATGGTGCCCTGTCAATGGTAGGTAAAATAGAGGGACTTGTAAAATTAATTGAAAGTCATGTAATTGCTACCATAAACTCATATTTACATAATACATGAAGAAAATTTGTTTGCAAAAACCTTAAAAGACAGAAAATATCATGCAAACCATCATTCAGACTATGAATTTCATAAAGGCCAACGTACTGAATCATTACCAACTCTTGGCATTCCTTGAAAGTGATGCTTTCTATGGTGACAACACTTACATTACAGAAAAAAGGTGGCTAAGTTGAAGCCAAATGTTGAAAAGCTTTTATGCCTTTCTACATGTTATCAAGTTATTTATGGTATCAAAAACAAAATTTGTGCCTGCACTTGATTATGAAAGTAGGCTTACAGATTTAGTATTTTTAGTGAATTTAACCATTCATTTAAATAAGCTGAATGCATGTCTTCAAGGTGAAAACCAGTTTATTAATACAATGTTTTAAATCATCATAGCCTTACAAATGAAACTGAAATCATGGAAGGCTCAAACAAAGAATTACAGTTCCACGCATTTTGACATGCTGGTTAAACACAGTCCTATGAGCAATGGAAACTAGTTATACCATCTTGTTTCTTGATCTGATATAAGAATTTTTTAAAAAGATATTTTTCAAGATTTCTGGGAAATAATCAGTAGTTTGGTATATTTGTGAATCCAAGTTCAGTCAACATAAATATTTTACCTGCCAATTTTCATATGCAATGCATACAGCTTCAATCTCACATTCAATTAAGAGAAAAATTTGGACATGTCTCTTTACTAGACTTTTGTAAATCCTATATTCCCAATAACAAATATCCATTTCTTCACAATCCTCTTACTTGGGTCTTCACTTTTTGGTAGCACCTGTGTCTGTCACAACTGTGTTCAAGGATGAAGCGCACAATGACTAAATTAGAACCCAAATATCTGCTGAGCACCTTTAGAGATCACTGGCATTTGCCACCACTGCCATGGAGCTGGTACTGAATTGTTGATTTCTCAAATACAATGCTCCACCAGTCTTATATTTCCTTCTTTTCTGTTACTTTTATAATAGAAACTCTTGAAATAAATGGACACGGGAGATGACTCAGCAGTTAAGGGTGATTGGTTGAAAACCCACAACCCAAGTTCAGTAATCCTTAGCTCCCACATAAGGCAGGATGTAAAGTGGTGCATACATCTATAATCCCAATTGTGCCTAGACCAGTGGGAGGCAGAGCTAGGAGAACCCAGAAGTTTGTATGCAGTAACATCAAAACAAACAAACAAACAAAAAACAATGTGACTATCTCATACAAAAGTGAAAGGAGAGGAGGAGGGTTCTCCAAGGTTGTCCTCTGACCTCCAAACTGTGCGTGCTGTGGTATGCATGACCATACACACACACACACACACACACACACACACACACACACACACACACACACATTTTAAAATGTATCAATGAAATTTATTACTTAGATATATTTATTTTTTTATTATTGATCACAAACTTGGTACCTGCTAGTTGATTTTAAGAGACTCTGAACAGAATGCAACATAGAGGATCTTGCTTATCTGTAAAGGTGGGTAGCATGAAAACTACTCACATACCTGTTTTTGCTCATCAGCTTTGCTTATTTGTGTGTGTTAGCACCAGGGCCTCTTGCCTCTGTAAAGGAATGCCAGATGCGGTACTGGGGGAGTGAACCAGGGTTGGTAGGCTTTTAAAGTAAGCAACTTTAACCATTTAGTTATCTTCCTAGTCTCCTCCTTTGCTTTCTTTTTTTTTCAATTTATTTATTGTTAACAACTAGATACATTGTATTAGCAAGTCTTGTGTGGTACCCCATCCCATTTCCCTCCTCCCTATCCCCAACCCCCTGGGCCCTCTTCAGCGGGATTGTTGGATGAGTCCATGAGATAGGGGGTTATGAATTATATAAGAAGTAGCCAGAATTTTTTCTTTGAGTGTTATTGTTGAGGGGGCAATGTCTCTGGATATTCTCTTCTACCATGGCTCTTAAAATGTTTCTGCCCTTCTTCTGCAAAATTCCCTGAGTCATGGTGGGTGAGTTTTAGGTCTGCTTTATTGTTGAGGTCTTAAGTATCTCTAAATTTCTGCTTTGGATTGTATTGGTTATCCTTAGTGTCTGTCTCCATTGTCCTTTCATGGGTTCTGTGACTCACTGTGGAGGTAGTTCTCTTGTTCATCTTGCCACTTCCTCATAGGTTTCATTTAGGTCCTGGATGATAGGTTAGAGGTAGTTCATCTCCTGCATGGGTGTCAGCCATCATCCCAAGTCCTGTTGATGGAATTGGGTTGTCCACGGTTCTCACTGCCATCTGAAAAATAGAAACAGAATCTCCAATGGAGAGTGAGATCAATATAGGTTAAATGAGACAAAAATTTTTAATTTGGTGAGATTCTAATGGGTGTAGTAGCCTCTCTGTAGATCTCTGGTTAATGGAAGTTTCCGCTTGGAGCCCTGATTCTTGGTCTTCATATGAACTTGCCTTGGATCGCAGTTCTAGTTAAGGGTTCCTTGCCACTGAGTGGATCTCTTATCCAATTAGCAAGCAGTTGATTGCCCACCTAGGTTTAGTGCCACTATTGCACAGATGAGCACTTCTTGGCTTGCTGGTCTCTGCTGCATAGCTGTGTCCTCAGCATTCTCCTAACATAGGCCAGTGTTTTATATCAGTGACATCTGCTTTCTCTAAATATCATTGACCAATTTCTCCTGGCAGCTCATGTAATGCTTTCCAGCACTACACAGTAATGTTTGTGTACTTAATGTGTGTTTCAATTATATTCATTGTCCATGTGGCCCAGATAAGCCAGAAGGCTGGACACTCCTGAGCTAAGGCTTTGAAAGTATACTTAACTGTTTCTGAGGGACTTGCCTGGCAGGTATACAGTACCATTCCTGCATGGTCTTGGCCTACACTGCTCTCCTTTAAGGCTGTATGTAGGGCATGTCCCCTCACTGGAGACTCTCTTCTTCCCAGCTCCTCCATGCATTCCTGCTCACAATGGTACAGGAATACATGGCTTCTGCTCCATTCCTGCCAGTTTTTCCACTCATCCCATCACAGCCTGTCCAGGATGATCCCAAGGGATTAAATTCCCTCTCACCTCTAAGAGTTGAAAATGGAAGTGATTTTCTATCACTCAATGCTCAGAGTAGATAAGATGAAGAAATCAATGTCTCCTGTCCCTTGTTAGGGATGGAATAAGCACTCATGGGGACATGTATAAAAACTTGTTTAAGAAACAAAAGCTTTATGTTTTTGCAGAATAATTATATTTAATGCTAAGTTTTTCAGATTTGACTACTTAAAGATGAGTATAAAATTAAGATTTATTTACTTATTTTTGTCCAAATGTTACATAAAAGTTAAAATTAAAATCGATTACCTCTTTCTTAGGACCATAAAACCATCCTTCAAGGTGTTCAATAACCAAACCTTGCAAGTCTAGGCTACTGAGAATAGAGTGAAAAAATTCACACCCAATATTTTGGCCCATTACTCAAAGTCAACCAGAACCAAGTGGACAAAGAGACCTTTCTCAAAGGGCCATAAAGCTGTGGCAAGTCATGTGTCCTCTTGATTAGAGCATCCTTGGATATTCCAGAGGTTGGACTGTAAGTAGTGCATATTCTACAAAAAGGAGAGTCATGGAGAGGAAAATGCCAAGTTCCCTAGCTCATCCCAGTACATGGAAAAATTTTTATAGAGGCAAAATTAAAAGATCCAAAGTGTTTTTCATATGTCCTCCAGAGTATCTCCTAAGGAGTCTTGACTGACCTCAACAGTTATAATCAAAGTTTAGGGGCTGAAGAGATGGGTCAAAGGTTAAGATGCTTACCTGCAAAGCCTAATGATCCAGGTTCAATTCCCCAGTACCCACATACAGCCAGATGAACTCATCTGTGAGTTTGTTTTCAGAGGCTAGAGGCACTCACATGCCTATTATTTCTCATTCTCTCTCTCTCTCTCTCTCTCTCTCTCTCTCTCTCTCTCTCTCTCTCTCTCTCTCTCAGCAAATGAATAAAACATCTTTTAAAAAATAATTTCTGGCCACCTTTATGATTCTAAACATATAACATTATAGTAGAACCAAACTATAAAATAACTGATTACATAACTAAATAAAATTCTATGATCTCCTAAACAGAATCCTCATCCTGACCTGCTCCAGCTGAGGCATACTGGTGTTCCTAAAACCTCCAAAGACTAAATTAATGCAACTTAAAAAGGCCTTTTTAATATACCACTGATGGTCAAACTCCACAGAATTCTTTTTCTTTCTTTCTTTCCTTCTTTCCTTCTTTCCTTCTTTCTTTCTTTCTTTCTTTCTTTCTTTCTTTCTTTCTTTCTTTCTTTCTTTCTTTCTTTCTTTCTTTCTTTCTTTCTTTCTTTCTTTCTTTCTTTCTTTCTTTCTTTCTTTCTTTCTTTCTTTCTTTCTTTCTTTTTTGAGGTAGGGTCTTGATGTAGCTCAGGCTGACCTGAAATTCACTATTTAGGTAGTCTCAGGGTGGCCTCAAACTCATGGTGATCCTCCTACCTCTGCTTTCCTAGTGCTGGGCTTCACAGAATCTTTCTTTCTTTGTTTTTTATTTGTGAGTGTGTATAGTTGCTCCAGAGCTTCTTGTTACTTCAAACAATTTCCAGACACATGTAGAAAAATACGTCAAAAACAAAAGCAAAATTCCCAAACTTTATCAACTAGGGGATGACCAATTTGGAGCTTAACACAGTGGTGGTGACCCACAATGTCTTACACTGACAACTGGAGACTAAATCCTAATGACCCGTGGCAGCTCATATGATGGCCGGTCTCAAGAGAAATGACATGTGCTGCAAAATGCATTGCTTAACAAGATGGCAACATGCTCACCTGTCTATCCAGATTTGGACACAGAGATGACCCAGGAGATAAGGCCAAGTCACTTCCTTCTCAGCTACAAAAGAATCTTCTGCCCTCTGTTGGACAGAAAATTTCCTTGGTGAGCTCATCTGCTGCAGCCTTGCAAAATTCTCTATTTGAGGCCTTGACAAATAACTTTACCTTTGTCACTGGCCTTCCACACATTAATTCATAAGGCATAAACATCATCCTATCTTGGGGTTAGGACCCATGTCTAAGGACAAAACTTTTTATGTTTTTGTATATCTTATACACATAACTTGAAGATAATTTTGTATGGCACCTTCATTGGGCCTCCACTAACTGCAACTCTTCACATAGGGTCAGTGTGAAGCTTGCTACTGTAGCATTAGATTCTCACAAAGTTTTGGATTTTCAAGATTTATTAATTTTGAACTTTTAGTTTAGGGGAAGCTCAACTCATATTTTGAATCTTGCTTTGGCTGTTTGAGCCAGATTGTTGCTGTTAAGAGACTATTCCTTTCAGTTATTTATAGCCCACCTGAAAAGCTGCCTGAACATTACCACCTGCTCAGCTTGCCACTTCAGAGTCTCATGAGCCCCTCTCCCTCCTTCCTTCCCCACTGCTCCAGCCTAACTGACTCAGGGACCAACATCATATGAAAGAGAACAATAGCATCTTGCCTCGTGCCCACAGTAGTCTCTTTTTACTCCTATGGCAGGTGTTGTTGATGCTGAAGCCTAAGATGAGACAAGGAGTGCTCTCTCTTCACATCTCTGTAACTTAGACTCCTCGGAAGATTCTTGGACTCATGGAGATGAGAATGAAGAGCACTCCCTTCTCTCCTCTGTTTGGTCTTCTGAATAAAGGCATATACACAACCCCTTGGAAGATGGACAAATAGGAAAGAGCAGTCAAGTGTAAATAATATGGAGGGAAAGCCATTAATAGTACATATTTGAAGTCAGGTTGCCTCTGGTTCCTGGGGGCAAGGGGAGAGGAGATGATTTGGGGCAGCTGTCAAAGCAGGTGCTTTTATCATGAGATAGGAGAGGAGAGAAGAATGCAGAGTAACGAAGGGGAAGGGAAGAGAAGAAGGATGGAGGGGCAGAGAGGAGAGAAGAGAGGAGAGCAGAGCCGAGGAAGGAGAGAAGGGAAAGGAGGAAGAGGAGAGGAGAGGATAGGAGAGGAGAGAAGAAGAAAGGAGCAGAGAGAGGGGATAGGAGAGGAGAGGAGAGAAGAGGAGGAGAAGGAGGGGAGGGTAGGAGAGGAGAGGGAAGGGAAGGGGAGGAGGAGAGAAGAGAGGGGAGGAGAGGAGAGGAAAGGAGGGGAGAGAAGAGGAGGGGAGATGGGGGGAAGAGAGAGGAGAGGATGGGAAAAGAGAGGAGAGGAGAGGAGAGGAAGCTGCAGGTGAGTGTTACCTAGCCTGAGACCACACAATAGCCAGTGAAGACTGTACTTCATATATGGTAAATTATATATAGGAAACTGCATACAGAGAACCTTACCCTAACTGTAAAATAACTTCTCCCAAATGCAGAAGTCCATAGTGCCTTGCACTTGTCACTTCTCACCCCACTCTCTCTTACAGTGGACTCCGTACACTATTTTCTCCTTGTCTAAAGGGTGAGTTCATTCACCACCTGCCAATCCATTTCCAGCTACTGCAGTGACTGTAGATCATTTGGTCATGCTCTCAGCATCCTCTCTCCATTCTTTTCCACCTTGCTGGTCCCCATTTATCCTCTTTCACAGCAGCTTTTGCCTCAGGCTTTGCTTTCCAGCAAACACAAACTAAAATATCATTCCTTTCTCAGGAAATAATCACTTTTAACCATGAGATAACTGGGATGGAAAAGCTAGTAAAGGAGGAGTCAACATTTCAATAACAGCCTGGCTTTATAAGACCTCTGCCCACCCATATTGTCACCAACATTTAGATTCATTACCCACTGCATTATAAAATAAATTAAGAAATAGTTATTGATAAATGAAAATGGACTGACTTACAGGTAGGTCAGAAAATGGGGGAGCAAAGATGAACTTATTGCCCACCCTGCCTGTAGTCATATTACAATTTACAGATAGCCATGAGATAAAGTCTAAAACAGATGTAAATTTAACTGTGGTCTAATTGGAACTATGATTGAGAGAAAAGGAACCTGGGCCCCAGCGTGTCTTAGATAGATTTGTTTATATGTTTGTTTGTTTGGTTGAACTTAAGTTCTGTTAGAGGAAACTGGAGTCTGAAAGATTCCCCCATTTTTAAAGATGAATTAGGGTTTCTGGATATAGCATTCCCACCCATTCTGTACCTGGCAAAGGTTCTACCCCTAACTGCACTCCTTGGATAGGTGGAGAGGGACATCCTTGTGTGTCTTTTCTTTGGAGGTCAGCTTCAAAATCCATACTCCTCTACTCCCATTAAACACTCTTTTGTAAGTAAAACACTGGTGAATGTCTGATAGACAAAGTCTCAGAGCACTAAGTGAATCACTGCCCCTTAGTTAAATCAGCATCCTAGTGTTGGTGTTAGTATCTAACCACTGTTTTTAATCTGCATCTTTTCAGATGGCCCCTCAAAGAAGCCAGCATGTAAAGCCCTAACCCTCACAGGAATTCTAACCCAGAGGGCATGGGAGCCAAATATTTGGCTTTTATCATCTGCAAAGAAGTAGAAGATAACATTATAAAATAAAATGCATTCAATTAAACAAATCTCACTCTCCCAAGGCACAAGTGATAAGTTAAGTCAGAGGCAGACAGGAGACAATGGGAAAGCATAGCAGGTTAGAAATAAATATGTGAGAATCTGAGTTTCCCAAGGACGAGTTCCAAATGCAGAAGTGATAACAATGTGCAGTCGAAAGAGTGTGAAGACTGGGGAAAGAACCACAGGGAAGAATACTAGAAAGATAGTATAAAAATAGCACAGGAGTGGAACACAAAAGCTCTTGCATCTGACTCTCTTTTAATCTCAGAGGGAGACTCATGTTATAAATATGGAAAAAGAAAAAAAAAAACAAAAAAATACCACTTCACCTTTTCTTTAAAGTGTCCATCTCGTAATCAACTTGGAAACACAGCCTTGGATTCAGATTCCATTTTGTCAGTCACCTTGTCTTTCACATTTTCTGCTGGCACCAGGCCCTAGCTGTATGTGGCAAATGAAACATACTACTTAGTATTAGGAAGCAGAGAAAACATGTTCATTTTGTCTTCTATGGAGCAAGAAATGTCAGTGGGCTAGGAGAGGCTTTCTGTTACTTCTAGCACCATCCCCATCAATCATAAATCTATCTAGCTTGGGTTATATTTCAGGAATGGAATCAGGCTAACAATACTTATGAAGGAGAATAGAGAAAGCTAGCTTCTTTTAGGCAGTTTCAGTTAGAAACTGAGGACCAGAGATAACCAGAAGATGCCACTGGCAGTTTGTGGTGGTTTGATTCTAGTGCCCCCCCTAACATTACGTGTTCTGAGTGCTTGGTCCCAGCTGATGGCGGTCAGTGTATTAGAACTTTGCTGGAGGTATGTTGTTGGGGGCAGGCTTATGGGTGTTATAGCCAGCTTCCCCTTGCCAGTGTCAGGCACACTTTCCTGTTCCTCTTGTCTACCTGATGCTGGCCAGGAGGTGATTTCCAGTTTCTGCTCATGCCATCGTTTTCCCTGCCATCATGGAGTTTTCTCTTAACTCTGTAAGCCAAAAATAAACCCTTTTCTTGTACAAGCTTTTTCTGGTGGTATGTTTATTGCAGATAGGAGAAACTGACCAAAACATGGCTCTACTCTGATCCTTCCTTGGAAGGCTCGGTTTGTCTCCTAAATGAGCTTTATGAACTACCATCCATGTGCTCACAGCTCCACTCTAATCCTTCCTTGGAAGCCTACTTTCCACATGCTTGTGGCTCTATCCAGTTTTTCCTAAAACTTACAATTTGTCTTCAATAAGCCTTATAAACTATCCACATGAGAGCATGTTCTAGCTTTCCTTACTAGATCCCAATCCCCCTTAAATTACCCCCACAATTAGTGATTTCTCCCTAAATAAACATAATAATTCATAATTTATCCTTCTTGTGTCCATCTTTATTCTTTATCTACGGTAGGATAGGACCCAAACTTGGGGTTCATAAATTTGGGAAAGCCCTCCTGAACCCTCAAATCCGGCACCACTTAGAGACTAATATGGGTTGCTGCAGAAAGGTCCTACTAGGCTTAGCAGTACCACATGGAGAGAAAGTAGAAAAGTGAGCGAATGCACATTTACAGTAGCACTCGCTTGCTGAACACACCCCTCTCATCAGTCCTCAGGAGGACACACTTCTATAACCTTTTCTCTAAATGCTGGGCTTTGAAGGAAGGCTTTTGCTGAATGTTGTCTGAGAGGTAAATAGCATTCTGTGTACCACATATGATACTCAGTAATGGTGCTAGTGGCTAGTGTGTGGTAGCAAAAACCTTAGAAAAGAAAGGGAAATTATGTTTACTGGTAAGAAATTCAAGTCTCAGGAAGTTGAAGAGCTTGTCCAATGTAACCCAGTTTATGAGTAGGAAATACAGAACTGAAGATAAGCTTACTGGGCTCCTTGTCTGTTGAATTCATTTTGCTTCAGCAATACTAATATCAAGATATCTAGGCACCTTGAAATACGGCCCTGTGTTGATCCTTAATAAATCATAGATAATAAATGGTAGAACTACAGAACATTTTACAGAGTTAAACAAACGTGTTAGACATCCAAGAGTGAAGTGTACTTTTCTTAGTCATTGTTTCTCAGAGTATTATGATACTGTAGACAAAAGCATGGAAGGAACTCACCATATTGTTTTAAACATGTCTGTAGGAGAGTGCTGGGAAGCAACAGAGGGCCAGTAGTTTCTCAAATGTAAGGTCTTAGAGTGGAGCCACCTCAGGAAACCAAGAGGGTCCACCCAGCAGGTGACTCTCATTTCCACTGTATCTGCCAACTTTATTATTTACATTATTAGCAATTAGAACCTAGGGTCAAATTTGTCATGTGTTTTCTAGAGGGAGTCACAGAGGTGAAGGAATTCCTCTTCTAAATTTTCAGATGAGAAATTCTGGAAGGTTAAAAAATGTCTAGTAAGGTCATTTGGTTTTAGGTAGAAAATAAGAAATAGAATTAACCTTGTCAAGGGCAGGAGTATGTCCAACATTTCTTTCCATTCTCAACTTGCAGTCTAGGGGCTGGAATCACGTTTGTAGGAGTGATGGATGGGAGGGTACTTGTGGGCCACCATGACTTAAGTCAGATCATCACTGTACATGGTCATATGAATCTGCCCCTTGCTTACACAATGATTACTGCCCTCACTTTAGGACAAATGCTTCTGCATGCATATTGAAACTGTTTTGAATTTAATGCAGGCCAGCAGGTTTTTATTTGTCTTCTCAAAGACAATCTGGATCAGATGGGAGACTCTTGGGATCTAAGGTTCTGAGAGTAGGCTGCACATCGTCAGTAGCTTTAACACTTCTCACATGTTCATGATCTTGCTTAATCCACCTAATTACCTTTTATGAGTGGCCATTAGCTCCATATCAGAGAGGAAATAGGTCACAGAGTAGGTGTTTTGTTTGTTCATTGGGTGGATTGGTGGTTGTGCTAGAAATTGACCCTAGAGTCTCATACATGCAAGGCAAACATTCTAACACTGAATTATGTCCCAGCTCCAAAACATGAGATTTTTCGTGTTTTAGGAAGTGCAAATGGACCACCAACAGACAGGTCTGATTATAAATCCCAACTGGAACAAGAAGATTTTTTTGCTTGAGTAATAGCCTCTTATTAAAGCAGCCTAAAGAACAGGTAAGATTCCTTTCCCCAGGATCAGATTGAGATCAAAGTCAGTTGGACATTTTTCTTCTCTTTTTTTAAATTAAGGACCTGATATTAGAGTGTAAAATTGCAAAGTGAAAACCCCAAGCTGATAAGTCCATGGAAAAATGGATAGTTAGGCTGCCTTTATGTATCTAGAGTCAACGTTCAGAAAGCCTAGATTAATAGAGCAAACAGCGATTGCTGTTTAACGAAAACTCCATTAAGCCTTGCTGGAGGAGAAAATGAAAGGTTTGAACATCTGTCAGGTTCAACCAGAGTTCATGTAGGGTAGAGACTTATATGCTCCTACTTTCTTAAAATCAAAGTTGCCAGAAGGAGTACACAGCCTAGTGTCAAGGAGAGTGGTAGTCCAGAAACCCACCAGAGCCTGAGTGATGTAGAGTAACCTGTGTCATCCACAAAAGTTTGGGGCACCAAATGAAGGCTTCTTCCCAGAAAACCACTTCCAAAAATTATCTGCTCATCTCTTTAAACCAAATTTAGCTCTGACTTCAGGCCCACTTTAAATCAGAACTTGTTGACATGAGCTGCATTTGATAAGCAAAGCCATCTGTCCATTTATTCTCTTATCCCTTTTTGTCTTGGAGAATGAAAAGCGAGTCTCCTTCAAACCCAGCAATTCCCTCAGTACATTGGCTACTTACTCTCTCATTACTGGAACAAAATACCTGGTCAGAAGCAGCTTATGGAAGCACACTGTTCAATTCAGCCTACCCGTTCTGTAGGGAAGTTTCATCCTGAAAGGCTTGAAAGTCTGAAGCAGGAACCTCACATCACATCTCATCTGAGTCAGGAAGCAGAGAAAGAACAGCAAATGGGACTGGACTATAAAACCTCAAGACCCACCCCCAGTGAGCCACTTCCTCCACAAGTCTCCCCCACATGCTAAAAGTTCCACAACCTTCACAAACAATATCAACAGCTGGAGATTAAGTATTTATACACATGAGCCTATGGAGGCGCATTTTAAATTCAAACCATCACAGTCATTTTAATTTTCTTTCTCTTACAGGGCAGAATAATCCAACCTTATATGAAAAGATCATAGTTCTAGATAAATCAGTTGTTAAAGGCACTTACTTGCAAAGCTTGCTAATCCAGGTGCAATGCACGTCCACCTACATAAAGCTGGATGCCAAAAATTGGCATATGCATCTGGTGTTTGCAGAGGCCAGAAACCCTGGCAAGTCATTCTTCGTCATATACACAAATGCAAATAAAAATTAGAAAAATAAAGATCATAATTCTATTTATCAATCTCCCCCCCTTTCACTAGCCTGTGGTAACTCCATGCTAC
>PVHP010037864.1:0-17160 GCA_004024765.1 Zapus hudsonius | reverse complement strand
TTCAGGGTGTTCAGGGTTACAGGGTTGATATTGAGGTCTTTGATCCATTTGGAGTTGATCTGTGTGCATGGTGAAAGCAGTGGGTCTATTTTCATTTTTTTACACGTGTTTATCCAATTTGTCCAGCACCATTTGTTGAAGATGCTATCTTTGTCCCAGCATACATTGTTGGCACCCTTGTCGAAGACTAAGAAGCTGAGTTCCCAACACTTTGAATAGATCATAGAATGTAACTTGTTCCTCTCTGTTGATGCTTCCCACTGTGGAATCCTACTAAACTAATGTGAACCAGCCCTCAGTCAGTATGGTGCTGTGCTTGGATATAGCTTTGTGTGCTCATGATTTTGTTAAGTTCTTTTAAGGGATTTCAAACATCGAGGGATTCTCTCTCTCTATCTCTATCTCTATCTCTCTATCTCTATCTCTCTATCTCCCCCTTCCTCTCTTGACAGGCTCTTACTGTGTAGTTCTGGCTGACCTGGAACTCTCCATATAGACCTCAAACTTGTGGTGATCCTCCCCACTCTGTCTCTTGAGTGCTGGGATTGAAAGCATGTGCTTGGATTTGTAGAACCATTTCTCTGCACAGCAATCTTACAGTTGAATTTGGCAAAGGAAGGTGAACAGAGAGAAGATTTAGCAATGTGTTTCTATGGAAATTAAAGATCTAAATATCTAAATCACAAAATCCTAACAAATGATAAAACACTATCCTGGGACTGGGTAAAAGGCTCATTTGTTAAAGTGCTTGCTTTGCAAGCAGGAAGACTTGAGTTTGAACCCCAATACCCACATGAAAATTCTAGGCATAGTGGCAAGCATATGTAATCCCAATTCTTGGGAGGCAAATGCCAGATGATCTCTGGAACTCTCTAGCTAGTCCAGCCTTATTGGTGAGCTCCAGGCCAATGAGAGAACATCTCTCAAAAATGGTGGTCAACTTTCCTGACCATGACACCTGAGGTTTTACTTTGGCCTCCACACATGCATGAGCACACACACATAAACAAGCATAAATATTCATCTAGTCCATTTTTGGATCCTGGACATTTTTTAAAAAATATTTTATTTATTCATTTTTCAAGCAGATAGATAGATAGATAGATAGATAGATAGATAGATAGATAGAGAGAGAGAGAGAGCATCAGGGCCACCACCTTGTGGGTCTGGCTTATGTGGGTCCTGGGGAATTGAACAGGGGGCCTTCGGCACTGGAGGCAAGTGCCTTAACCACTGAGCAATCTCTCCAGCCCACTGGACATTTTTTTTATAATGGATGCTCAAAAAATAACAAGCAAGTGTTATCATACCCTGACTTTCTATGCTGACAAAGTATTGAACTTCAACATGAAGCTGGCTTCCATCAGAGTTCAATAACCATCAAATTTGCAGAGAAATGTTACCATCATGTATAACTTTTGGAAAATGTCCAAACTATAGCAAGAAAAGGCCTTCAAGATCATTTTTAAATTCAAGCCCTCGGGGCCATCAATTGCCTTAACAATGGAAAATAATTATGTCTCAGCATTTGCTACTCAGACAGAAAAGGCATCTTCTATTAATAAAGGACACACAGGGCATGAATTGAGGATTCTTATTAATGACTGTATACCTGTGGCAAATAAAATGCCTGGCATGTACTAGACAATCAATAAATATTGGTAGAGTAAAGTAATGATCTAGTGTTCTGGCTGAATGATGAGAGCATGCCATTGGCTATGAGTATTGATTCAGATTGCTTAACCAAGGGCAGTGATGGCAAGTTAACATCCAAAGCATTCTAAATATATTTCTGAAGATATCTTAAGATATTTAAAACAACTCAGTCAATAAACTCCCTTTTAATCACGAGAGCCTAAATTCAATTCTCAGATCCCAGGTACAAAAGTAAGCCGTTTGGTGCTACATGCCTGTAATCCCAATGCTGGGGAGGCAAAGACTGGCAGATCCATAAAGCTTGCTGGCCAGCCAGTCTACCCTATTTGGCAATCTCCAGGCCAGCGAGAGATACTATTTCAATAAGAAGTTGATAACATTCCTGAGGAATGACACTTGAGGGTGTCCTCTGGACTCCATACTCACATACACAGAATGAGCTCACAAACCCAGGGGCTGGGCATGGTAATAGACTCCTCAAAACCTATCACTGGGGATACTGCAGCAGAAGGATCACAGGTATAACGACCTGGGTTTGATTCCCCAGTACCCATGGAAAGCCAGATGCACAAAGTGGCACATGTGTCTATAGTTGATTTGTTGTGGCTAGAGGCCCTGGCTCACCCATTCTCTCCTATATCTGTCTCACTTCTCTGTCTCTCTCTCTGCTTGCTAATAAACAAATAAATTTTATTTTAAAAAAAAGAAAAACAGAGAAAAGACAAAAACCGAAACCAAAACAAATGCACAAACAAACAAACAAACAAACAAAACCAATATGATGGATGACCAATACCATAGAGGAGCCCCTGGATCTCACTGGTCTCACCCTGGATGAGCAAATTTATGTGAAGAAATGAAGAAACAAGGTATATATTACAGACTTATGATAACATTTAAGTATAATACTGGAAGATGTAGAAGAAACTGTGATCATTATGGAAATTGGTGAGGAGGGCTGGGAAGATGGCTTAGTGGATAAGATGCTTCCTGCACAGGCATGAGTACTCGAGTTTGGAACTTCAGCTCCCACATAAAAATACAGCCACTCTGGCAGGCATCTGTAATCCCAGCTGCGCCCATGGGCTAGAGAGGAGGCAGACAGGAGAATTGGAGGAAAGTTTACAGGCCATCTAGTCAAGTGAAAGCAGCAGTGAACAAGATGAGACGGCCTCAAAGAGGCAGAAGGAGAGGACTCACACCAGAAAGTTTCCCTCTGACCCCCACACACTAACTGTGGCATGTCTGCACCTTCACACATGTGAATACATGAGCACACATACAATGTGTAAAAGCTCTGGTATGCTTCCATTGTTATACAAGGCATTTGGACATGCAAGTATATACAATTATTTACCTGATGATTGCAGCATGCATAATTCTGCCTACAACAGTCTCAGACCATGACAGTAGGGATAGATGGTACCAGTGAAATAATGTGCCTAAAAAGGACTATATAAACCTATATATAAATAAAGGTCTTAGCAGTGCTTCTTCTCAGCTTATTTCTTATAATATCTGGGTCTTTAGTTTATGATTTAGCACTTTCTTGCTAAATGAAAATAAAATACAGTTGAATCCCCAAATGATATATTTAATTCTCTAAGATTGCAGTGTAAGCTACTTTGGGTAATATAATAAAAGAAGAAGAAAGTGTAATTTACAAGTGGTCATTTGTGGGGTGATGATGAGGAAGGTACTTTCCTTATTCTCTTGCTAGGTCAGTGAAGGCCACTGGGGTAAATGAAGCATTCAGTACTTTCAACATCACTGAATACTCTGAAATTTACACTCTTGAGCTAAGAGAGACTCAATTGTTAAAAAAAAATTGGCTGCAATATGGATTCCAAAATTCCACTAGTAAGCATGAAATGAAATTGGCCCCATGATTTTAGAAATAATTTTTAAAAATCATTTACTTTTGGGTCTTGAAGAATGAAATACTGCTTTGGGGAAAATAAACAGATCTTTCCCATGCATCTAAAAGCATCAAAACCTAGCTCTGATTCTAAGCACTTTGGAGGCCTGGTGGAGCTGCAAGGCTCTGTGCACAAGACTATGTGCCTGCCCACACACCCTCCACCCCCAAACACACTCAGTCTTTGTACACACAGCTCCAGACCTGGGTTCTGCTTCTGAAAAAAATTAAGAGCTTTAAATTTCCATCCACTGGAAGATTGCACTATGTATCTCAGAGTTGCAAAATTGTTGAGATTTGAATGAAGATGGCACTGTCCTAAGGGTCTCTTATTTTCTCCAGTTTTGTTTTCTTCATCTTGGTTTGCAGCTTTCTCACCCCATCAATCTTTTTTTTTAAGCAAAAGTCTTTCTAAGTAGCGCAGGCTGGCTTCATTTCCCAAGTGTTGACATTACAAACATGAACCACCAGGCCCATTTTACCTGCAGTTCTTAAGCTCCTTTAGCATGCTTCTTCCTTGAGTGAGGAGACAAAGATTTGGTATTAATTGTGTCCATTTGGAATATTTACTAATGATAAAATTACCATCTGCTTTGTATCTGAAAAATACTGGTAACCCCAATCACTCTGACAGAAGGGTCATAGGGCTGAAATAGAAGCATAAATTCCCACACCAATTCATAAATACCTCCCTCCTATCCTGGGAAGATTTGTTCTTGGAGAGAATAAAGACTCCTCCATCAAATAAGAAGTTAAAATAATAAGAAGTTGCAATTTTGCCTGTCCTATTCCCCGTACAACAGGTGTCTCCAGCTCCAACAGCATGTGAGACGGGCAGTAATTCCTCACTTTTGCCCATTTCTTATACCAAGCAGACGACACTCAGTCATGTCTGAATTTATTGTTTTCCCATTTTTTAAACAGGGTTTTGTGTATCCCAGGCTGGCTTTAAACTATCCAAGAATGACTTTGAATTCCTGATCCACCTGCCTCCACCTCCCAAGTGTTGGGATTAAAGGCATGCACCACCACTCATCTCAAATTTAGTGGTGCTGGGAATCGAACCCAGGGTTCCCTGCATGCTAGGCAAGCCCTCTGACAATTGATTCACATTCACAGTCTTAGGTTTCTGGTTCTATGTTTTCCTCCCAGTGAGTTAGCTTTGTCCTTCAGACACAGAAAGGGAACCTCTTCCATTACTGATCACCTCAATCTCTTCTTCCTCTTCTTGTTCCTTTTTAAAACTAAGGATCCTAGAAATGGTGTGATGTCTTTAAATCTTTCATCTTTACATGGTTTGAAAAAAAACACATAACAAAAACTCCTGTTAGTCTTGTTTCTCTGATATTTTCATAGGGCTATGTTCGGTCTTGGAGGTCAGAAAAGAAATTGCATGGCTAGCTAGCTACAGGGCCATGACCTCTTAGAAGCCAGGCCCTCACTTGAACTGTCTCCTTTCTAAGGTCTTGCTGGGCTAGCAGTAGCCATGCAGGTCTGTAATACCCAGACATCCTGCCCCTGCCATGCAGATGAAGGTTGCTAGCTGGTGGTCTCCCCCATTGTCTAAACCGCAGGTCAGTGGTTTCCTGTGCATTTCTCAAAGGGAATGTTGAGTAAAGGAAATCAACCAATTTAGTAATGATCAATAATTTCCATTCCCTGTCTAACCTGGTATATTCATAAGCCAGTTTCCAGGGGAAAAAGTTTCCTCTGGACATTTGCCTTACACATTTTAACTTTGCAGAGGTATTGGGTGAACTGCTATTCTTAAATATTGTTTAGATTAATAAAATAGATGTTTAAAAAATGAAAAATCATCTTGCACCATTCCTTAAGGAAGCGATGAGCTTTAAGGGTGTTTCTTTTACCCTTATAAAATTGGTGGCTTCCCTAAGCGCACAACATTAAAGCAGCCTTAATACTCACCCACCATGACTCAGGGAACTAAGCGGAAGAGGGGGCAGAAAGATTGTGAGAGCCGAGCCGTGGTGGGGGAGACTATCCAGAGGCATGACATCCTCAGTAACAACACACTTGGGCCAGGAGAACCAGGCTGAGTACTAGGCTATACATGGTCCCCTGCCACAAGGACTGATCCAGACGACCCAAGGAAGAGGATATCCAGATGATTGGGGATGGGGCGGGGGAGGAGGCATTGGGGAATTGGGGATAACAACTCATTGTTTGCCCACTAAATAATGTAACTCATTATGGTCAATAAATATATATATTAAAAAATAAATAAAAAATAAAATTGTTGGCTTGCTTCCCTCCCTCCTGCATGTTGTGGCCTGGCTGAAACAAGGGATTGCTTGCACCCACCAATTAAAATATGGAGTTCAGACAATCCAGGAATTGTGGAGTCCAGCAAAGGCTTGCAGATCAACCAATTGATTTCTGCTGGTCTTAAACTGTAGCCCAAATTTCACTTATTCTGTTGTGTTCTTTAATCCAAATGTTTGTTGTTAGAATTTAATGATTTATTAATTTATAATCAGTCATCGATTGTAAATGCATATCCTTTTACAAAAGCTGCTTTAAAACCTTGAATTCAAATTGGAAACTGTTAGATAAGTAAAGACAAGTCCTGAATTCCCTTCTTAAGCACAATTAAAATCTTTTCTCATTCCATCTAACAGTACTGCTTAAATTCTATTTGCTTAATGCTAATAATTGGTTGACCGAGTTCATTTTGATACTTGATATAAATATGCTATAATTCACCTTTAGTTTTCTCCATGGAAGTGCAGTAAATTCACTGTTGGTTTTTCAAAATTTCAAATTTCAAATAGACTGCCCAGGCTTGTCAACCTCCTGCTGCAGTCCTACTCCTGAGTGGAGATTACAGGAGCGTCATCTCAATTCAGCTTGCAAATATATTTTTATTAAGGTTTCATGGACTGCTAATTAAGAATCTCATCCACCTATGATGATCTCCCCATTACTTGGTATAGTGGAGGTTATTTCACATACCTGGTAAAACTGACTGTTGTGCTGTGAGACAGCTTGTTTGTTACTGGTAGGTTTCAGTCAGACCAAGAGGCAGGTAAAGGTAAATCCTTTTGCAAAGGTTTTTATCATCCCTTAAATGACTCCTTCCAAACACCCAATGAACACATCAGGCAGGTTTTAAAACTTTTTATTTGCATAATAAAAATTGTGCATTCCAATAATTAAAATCATTTGAACAAAAAATGGCACTCTGATTAAACTGCATTTTACAGCCCGCAGGATACCTTTGACCATCTTGGATTTGATTCTAGATTTCACCTCCACCCACCCAGCTTCTTCCTTCACCAATATGCATGTTCTTTTCCTTCCCTGCCAGGTGGCCTGGCAGGTGGGAGAGGCAGGCATGGCCTTGTCAGTAGTTCTGGATTCTTTGATGGGGAAGGGGCAGAACAGTCATTGAAACTTGATCCAACCTCTGCATCTTACAAAATTAAACAGCTAAAAGAAGTAAAATAAGAAGGCAATGCTTGTGGAATGTACAGTGCATATTGGCGGCGCTCGCCTCATTACGATTCGCCTGCTTGCTTCTCCTGTTCGATGGCTGCAGTGGAGAGGGGAGGGGGGGACAAAAAAAGAAAGAAAAAAAGAAAAAAAAAACATGGAGGCTTAGGGCATGTAGTAGAACCGAGTATAAGAAAATATTTTCATTTATAATCTGTTTTCATGTCATAAAAATTCCACAAATGTATACAGCTAGTCCACAGTGAAATAAAATATTCATCTTAAACAGAAGTGTATTTAAAAATGCGTTTGCATATGAATACAGCACATTCAATATTCCATTATCGAATCAATAAATACCCGTGTTTTTGTTGGCTGCAAAAGAGTTTTTAATTAACCTTTGCAAACCACATTCATCACAATCAAACTGTTGGCTCCTCCTCCGCACCCCCCCCCCAAGTCTTCCCGCCGCCCCACCCGCTTCCTCCTACCCGATTCTTGCAGATCCCGCTCCCACCCAGCCCGTCAGCTCCTGCCCAGTTTGGAAGATGGGTGGTGGGGTGCAGCTTACTTTCTTTTGAAGGCAGAGGGTTTTTCTCTTGCGTTTCTGTCTTCTTCAACTTCGACTTATCGAATTTCTCGATCTCAGCCATATTGGGTTTGTCAGACATGGTTGCGGAGGGTGCTGCAGGTACAAAGCCAAGAGGAAGACTGAGAAAGAGACACCCACCCTCGCCTCACCTGGCTCAAAAATGCGCTTCTCCCTTTTTGGGTTCCAACCCGAAACCCAACTTCCTCCCTTGTCCCCCTACATTCTGGGCTAAAGACCTTAATCTTTCTACAGGAAAAAAGAAAAGGGGGGAAAAGACCCCTCCTCAATATTTTCAGAGAGAGGCATCAAAGAGAGGGGGTGTCTCTCAAGGCTGTCTCCTTATAATGAAATTGATCTTGAAGTAGAACGAGTGGAGACCAAGTAAGCTACTTCCTGCTAAAGGAGGCTAAAAAGAAAACCAGTAAAAACTCTTCTTAAATAGCAGCCAAGGTCTATAAAGGTATCTGCATTTTCTAGAAGTGCTCCCACCCCCAAATATGAACAAAGGCGGGCTGCAGCGACCATTCGCAGCCTAGGACCACCGCCCTACCCGCTTTCTCTCCTCTCCCTAGCTCAACAATGCAGCTGGAGGCACACAAAGCTGCCTCCCCACACCCCACAAATCAACCATGATCTGCATGCAGGGGCCACTTGGCCATCTCAGCACTCATTCCTCTGCTAGGACTTCACAATTTTCACTCTATAGCCCAGCCACATTAAGCCTGCACACATAGAGCCCCCGAAGCCATTAGACGCTAGGGTGAATGCTGAGCTGCTGGCAGGGAGCCCGGGGCTCCAGCGAGGACGCATTTGAACAAAGGATCTTTTTGTTTCTGATTAATTACAGTGTTGAAGGCCCAGGAGAATGCCTCTTGGAAAACATATGGGAAGAAAAAAGAAAAAGGTCCCCTCGAGGCTCTAAGGGGCAAAACGTCAGATATTTGTGTTTTAAAAATCAAGTTCCCCTTCCTATTACACAGCATTTGGAAGAGTTCAGCACCCCCAAACTCTCCAAAGCCACCTTGCCTAGGAAGACCACTAGGGCTTGGCGGGGTGCCTAGCCGGGATGCTGAGAAGAGACAGACGGGGGGCCCAGCTGGAATGGGAGCGGAGGATGGGAGGAAGGGCCCTGGGGCTCACCAGAGCGAGGTGCAAGAGCAAGACGAGTCCGATCTGCGCAGTGGCCTCGGGCGAATGTTGGGAGGGCCCGGGCGGGCGGCCTTATATTGGCGCTCCTATGTAAATGAGGTGATGTCACCCGCAGTCCAGCTTAACTCCTTCGCGCCGCTTCTCCGGAAAGGCATTCTTTGGCCTGATGGGCTTTTGGGGGTGGGGGAGATATCCCCCCATGTCCACCAGGCTCCCCTAACCACAATGATGGTGGAAAATAAAATAAACAAACTCCTTAAAAATTCTTTTCACCTTTGATGTTGATTTTATTATAATGAACGTTTGCAACAGCAGCCCAAACCTGCCCTTGAGAATCCATGCACAATAACTACAGGCCTGAGTGGTGGGGAGGGGGGATTTGCATTCCTTTACTGCGAAACTGGCTTTGTCTGTTGCAGACATCCCCAAGGTAGGGTGCAGTGTCCCTCATCCTAGGGCCTTGATACAGGGGGCTGCTCCGGGAGACTCAGCCACACTTGGGCCTCTGTCATTTGAGCTTGTCTTCCTCTTGATTTGGGAGGGAAGTAAAAAATCCTTAAGCGATTTTTAAAAAGTTTCATCACTATAACATCTGCATTTTTCCTTGCTATGATTTTTGTGAGCTTGCAAGTTTAATAACTTAATACTTGCTAGGTGAAAGGTAATATAGATATTTTAGAGTATAGTGTCTCTCCCCCTTAAAAATAAATAAGTTTAAGTTTAGCTTTTGACTTGCTGCCTGACAATGAGTTTCTTTACCTTCCTGTTTCTTTTTTTCATAATTTCTAAGTGATAGCTAATGAAGCCCATGTTGATTTCCAAAGATTACAATCCCATTAGCTGGAATAGCTGAAGATTAAAATAAAAAAAAAATTGAACTCTGTTTTGAAGGGAACATTTTCATCATTGCATCTGGAAATCAGGAAGGTTCAGGTAGAAAGGAATAGTCTTCTAAATAGCACCTGAGTCTGTGAGCATCAGGGACTCACTTGCCTCTGTGAAAAGAGAATGACCTGTTAATTATATTTTTTAAAGGCCTCGTTGTGATTATTTCTGACATGTGAAGCACTGTGTGAAATATTCCTTCTCCTTTTCTATCCTGGGGAAATGTTTCCAGAAACATATATATATATATATATATATATATATATATATATATATATATATATATATATATATATATATTTTAATGACAGAAGCTTTGTCTCACCGGGCATCAAGTATTCTAGGGACCCCGAAAAGCTACTGCTGGAGCAGTGAGGACTTCCTCATTTCTTCATGGACTTGACTTCCCTTTTCCTGGGAGGAAGAAGGTGGGGAGAGGCCAGAGCAGGTGACCAGTCTGGTGGTTCCCCAGTTAATGCCCTGGGAATGAGGGCCTGGACCTGTTCAAGCATGCACCAAATGTCACTTCTCTGGTAACACATCCCCTCCCCATGTTGGTTTGCTGGGGATATCCATTGTTAAAACAGAAAAAATCTATCTCACTGGGTGCAATTTTTAGTGTATTCTGCTGGCAGTTGCAGCTAAACAGACTCCCTTCCTGTGGGCTCTTCATTTCCATTTGCCATACTCAGCTGCTATGAAAAGTCCTCTTTCCTCCCCTTCTCACCTGATGACAGCCATCTACTTGCTGCTTCTGGGCCTTGGGAAAGGTTCGCCCTTACAGAAGCCATGCTGCCAAAGGAGCTGGAGCAGGGAGATCTAGAAACATCTGGAGTTTTTCACTTTGGCAACAGAAATTCTTAGTAGCTATTGATACAAAGACAGCAGGTGGGTAGTTAGAGAGGAAGGGAATTTGCCAAAGGGCTGTCATTGGCCTTGATTTACCAATTGGATGGGAAAAATGAAAAGGGAAGTGTGATGCAGTTAAAATAAAATGCAAATGAACAGTCTTAAAAATTGTGGGCCTAAGCTTAGGAGATGGTTTAGCCAATAAAGCACTTGCTGTGCAAGCCTGAGGACCTGAGTTTGACCCTCAGCTTCCTTATATAAGCAGGGGTGTGGTGGTGTGAGCTTCTAATTCTAGCTGTTGGAGACAGAGCCAGGAAGATCACTGGGGCTTACCGACTAGCAAGTCTTGTTAAATCGGTGAGCTCCAGGTTTAGTGAGAAACACTATCTCAAAAAAAAAAAAAAAAAAAAAAAAGGAGCGTGATTGCAGAGGACACATGACATTGACCTCGGGCCTCCACAAAACTGCACACAAGCATATACATACATGTGCAGGCGTCCACACATATGCAAACAGGAAGACCATGGAACAACAACAAAAAAAAACGCGTGGTCCTAGTCATGTCTAGTCATGTTCATTAATCTCTTTCTTCTCATCTGTAAAGTGGGTCAATTGTAATATTTACCCATCGGAGTTGTGAGGAGATTAAGTGCTTGGGGCTGTGAGTGAATTTGCAAACATTTTGTCCTGTTATTTAGAATGGGAAGTTGAGAAGAAAAGAAAATAGTAAATGTTTTAGTGTTTTGCAGTTAATAAAAAGTTGTAAGTGCTTTGGTATTATTTCTCTTATAAAAATAAGCTCATCTACTTTTTATATTATTTTATATATTTGTGATATGGATATTTATTATTGCATATTATTTTGCTAATACATTACCAGCAAAAGTGAGAACTTTTATAGTTTTAGAGAAAATAAAAAAAAATAACTTAGAAGATGGGGAGGTAGCTTAGTTGCTAGATTCCTTGCCTACCAAGCACAGAACTCTAGGTTTGCTCTCCAACACCAAGTAAACTGGGTGTGGTGGTATACTATTGTAAACTGGGTGTGGTGGTATACGATTGTAACCTCAGCACTTGGGAGGTAGGGGTAGGAAAATCAGGGGATCAAGGTTAGGTTCAGCTACATAGGGAATTTAAGTCCAGCCTGAGCTACCGGAGACCATGTCTCACAATAAAAATAAAATAAAATAAAACAAAAAGCTTTCTTTGGTTGAGTCAGGCATTGAACTAAGAACTTCAGGTTCATTTTCTTTTTAAAGGCCACTACCTCTCCACAAGTAGTTTGCATGTGGAGGGCCAACGAAGGCTACATTCTGTCACTTATACTCAGGACCACATAAAATTCTTTGTCTTATCACTTCAAAATTGTGCCTGAGATCCACCAGGAAGACTTTGAGGGGAACAGGCTCACATACTGTATTTGCTCAAGAATTCACAATTGCACTGTGAATATCCAATCAACTTTTTAAAATAAAGAAGCTACCTGAATCCAGGTCTGAACTTGTGACTGCCATCACTGTGTTTTCATCCAGACAGTTGAATCCACTTGAATTCTTAATGTTCCAGATGTCAGGGATAATTATGGCTTCAGGGAAGCTAGCAATTTCAGGTGGGTTAGCATATGCTGGGCACATCAGCCATTAGAGTGGGAGTTTTCAATTCCAATTAAAAAGACAGAGACCTGGTTAGGCAAAATGACTGCTTAGGAAAGACCCCTGGTCACTTCACCTTGCAATGGGCCCTTTTATCTCAGGGCTTTTCAGTGAATGGTGAGCCAAGACTCAATGTGCCCACTGTCTTCCCTCCCTCAGCTAACAGGCCATGGTACCCTGTTAGAAATATGCCAACAAGGTAGCCCCTATCCAAGATTGCACCCCATGGAACCAGGAAGAGGTGTGAGGGGATGGGGATGGCCAAAATTGTGACTATTTTCAATGGTGCAGAAACAGTTACTGAAGCCGAGGTTCAGAAAAATAGGTTTCATTATTTTGAACCTATTTAATTTTGTTCAGACCACTTATCAGAAGAGGGCAATGAAAAGGAGAGCGAAAGCACAGGGACGATAGTAGCAAGGCTCCCAGCTCTCAGTATTTTGCTTGCTCAAGCACAGGTCCCTTTGTCTGGGTTCAGGACCACCCACTACCTGCTGCACCTATTCCTTAGAGAGCCCTACAATTTCTATCTGTCTTTCATGCTTTCCCTTACAGCTGAGCCCCCCTCCCACCCTTGGGAATCAAAATCCTGAGAGAATAGCTCAGGTCACTTGATGATAGAAAGAAGAAAAGAGGAAGGAAGAGGTCTTCAGTCCTCCCTAGTTAGATTTCTATACCCTCAAAGAAGCCCTTTGATATAGGAACTAATTCAATTATCATCCCATGCAGTGGGTACGAATGTTCTTTTACTATGAAAGTAACTGAGGCTCCTAGAATTGAAGGGACTCTCTAGGTCAAACACCTGGTTTGAAGTCTCCATCCTTCCCTTGAGGCCCACTCCTGCCTTCAGGTTCGGGTTCAATGATAGAGATGTTTCCCCTGGATTCTCCTGTATGGCAGCTCCAAGTTGTTGCTCAGTACAATGGAACAAAGGGCTCACCTGCCTGCTAGAAGAATGTGTGGAGGGGACCAAGGAGGGATGGAGACCGAGAAGATCCTTGCAGCTGTGGAGAGAACGTGGTGCTCTTAATTGTTCTGTTTGCTTTATTGATCTGATGGAATCTTACATCTGGTTTCATTCTGTGCCTTGGGTTTGCCTCTGCAACATCCCCTCCAAGTGGTTACTCAGTCTCCCAACAGCCAGGGGAACCATTTCCAATGCAAATAATATCCAAGTCATGTAGGGGGGCAGGCAACAAGGAGTTCAGGCTGGCCTAGGCCAAAGGAGAAGGAAAGTGACAGGAAATGATATTGAGAGGCAGAAGCAAACAGAGGCCATGCTGTAGAAAATTGTGCTTGCAAGCATGGCCCTGATACCGGCAGTGATGAGAGTATTTTCTGAGTGCCTGCAGTACACTGGGGAGCTTTCCCTGAAGTCTCCCACACAACCTTTGACTGAGGCCTCATAATTTCCCTCACTTTGCAGATGAAGGAAGGAGTCCTAGAAAGGTTAAGTAATATATTAGACCAAAACGATAGAGTGAAAAGTAGTGACAGGGGAGGGACTCAGGCTAAAGGTCCAAGAAGTAGCTTCATTTAAACACTACTTTCCCCCCCACTAGAATCCAGGTCTTTCAACTGCTATATGGTTTAAACAGGAATAAAGGTATATTACATCTCCATAAACCCTCCAGTTTAACATCATTAAAGCATATGTGTGTGATATACATATATGTGTGTGTGCTCATGTGGACACATGTAGTGTGTAGCAAGCACATTATCAAGAGTCATTGCCCCAGCCCATTGATTTTAAATAGGGCTATGGTATAGCACTTTACTAGAACATGGACTTTGGATACCCAAGGCCCTGGGTTCAATCAACATCCCAAACACAAATACCTTCCATGTTAAAACATACACTATAAGCCAAGCATGATGGCACATACCCATGATCCCATACTTGCAAACAGAGGCCAAAAGATCAGTAGTTACAGGGCATCCTCAGCTTCACAGAGTTGGATGCCAACCTGGGATGCACAGGATCCTGTCTCAACCCTCCCCCATCCTAAATAGATACCACAATCAAATATCATATGCATTAAATATTTCCCTGATCCAATGTTCAAATTATTTAAACACAGCAATTCAGTCTGTTTCTTTCCTCCTCTTACCTAGCCAGGACACTTGCAAGAAAGGAACTTTTGGATCCTGAACACTATTAGTTTTCCACTTTAATTTTCCTTAGTACTCATTCATATTTTTACAGTGGTTAAAAAAGCAGTTAAATATTGAAAGGGTAGAAAGCATCACACCCAGTAGCTTTTCATGTTAAAAAATTAAAACGTTTTTATTCCATTGTGAAGCAGAATTATCATTAGCTCATAGTAAGAGTGCACATATTGTAATGTACATCCATGTCTGTCAAAGTTTGCTTTTGTGACCTCCCCTCTGTGCCACGGCTCCAGCTCAGGGCCTCTCACATGCTAGAGAAGCTCCCTGCTACTAAGCCAACTCCCCTTCCCTGTCAAAGCTTTTCTAGGAAATATAATTCCCACATAACCAGCAGAAGGTGCCTAGTGACTTCATGGGGAGGAAAATGCAATGTAGCTCATAGCTGCTTCAAATATGAGGAGAAGGTTGAGGTCCATCAAGATCAACCTTCTTGGCCAACTATGCCAATATCACTGCCTTACATGGGTCAGTTGCACTGGACCCCACACTCAAAAAGGCCTGATGCTTGGTCGAATGCTCTGTTGCTGCAATCTTGAAATTCTTCATTTTCCACAATTGTCACAAACTCCTCATACACAGTTCTCTCATCTATGAAACCAGTCCTAGCTTCTCAGATTTGCAATCCCAGTGTCATGGTTTAATCCATGTATCCCCACACACACAAATGAATGTGTTCTGGGTAATCCATCCTCAGCTGATGGCAGTTTGGATTTTATAACCTCAATGGAGCTGTGTTGTTGGGGTGGGATAATGGGGATTATAAACCAGCTTCCCCTTGCCAGTATTTGGCACACCTTCCTGCCACTATTTCCAGTGCTGTGGCAGAGGTGATGTCCAGCCCTCTGCTCATGCCATCGTTTTCCCTGCCAGGATGGAGTCTCCCCTTGAGTTTGTAAGCCAAATAAACCCATTCCTCCACAAGCCACTTTTGCTTGGGTTCATTCTGTGCAGCAACTAGAAAGCTGACTGCAACACAGTGTATCCACTAGTGACACTGGCTTCTTCTGGATCCAGTTTGGGCCCATAAACTCGTTTGCCCCTTGCACTACTTACGGTTCCCTCCCTGACCATGGCCACCAGCACCGCCCAGATGTTGAACAAATGGTGGGATTTCTTAAAAGAATTATTTAGGAGGCTGAGGTGGCTCAGTGGATAAAATGTATGCCCCACAACTCTGAGGACCTGAGAGTGCAGATCCCAGACCCCATGTAAAATCTGGAAGCTGTGGTGGGCCTGTAATCTCAAGAAGAATTCCCAGACTCCTCTTGAATGGAACAGTGAACAGAGAGAGACTCTGTCTCAAACAGGGTGGAAGGAGAGGAAAAAGTCTCAACTTGTCAGCTGATCTCCATACATGAATGTAAACAAACAAACACACACACACACACACACACACACACACACTAAATCAACAAATAAAATAATAAAACAATAAAAAAGAATTGTTTAAGAAAATAGAGGATAGTATATTTGGAAGCACACTGAGGTGCAAACAATCCCTGACATGGTTGTCACTAGTTAGGACCTATATTGTGTTGGATGCTTTCTTCACCTCCAGTACACCTGGGGGGGGGATGTGGCCATGGGGCTGAGGACCTTTCCAGTTGGAGCACAACCTTGCTGACCCCCACACAACCCAGGAAATACTGGTCTTTTTACCACCATGAGAAAGAAACTTGCCTACATGACCTCTAGTAGTTTCTTTGGAGATTCTTGTGTTGTTCTATCCTGACTTTGCAGTTCATATTGTCAGCCATCTTGGAAGATTTCTAGGCTCCTCACCTTGAACCACTTCTCTATGCTGGTGGTGTGCACAGGATGGATGGTTTGGCCTCTTCACTTCCTGCAAAGTTTTAATTGGAGTTTCCTTGCTTTGGCAGCTGGTGACCTTTCTCAAGGGCATCCTGAGGTGTATATGCCAGTTCTCTTTTCTTCGTTTCTGCCATGTGATCTTTTTCCTGTCCATGGGTAGTCTAAAGCTTACTATGGGAATTGACTAGTGGGTACCATGGCTAGTGAGGGAGCAAGCCTCTGTAGTCCCTGCATGGTCCTCTGCATGGCTTCAATTCTAACTCTATATCAGGAGTTTGCCTATATCAAGGGTGTGCTCAGCAGTTCATAGAAGCTAAAAATTTGGCAATAATTGTGTGTGGGATGGGGGAGAAAAATTAGCTTATGAGTATCACCTTCTACTTGGGGGTTAGTAAATGCCTTATCTGTAATACCACTCACTCATCTAACATTTGTGAACTTTATCAAAACATTTTCTCATTTTTTGTATTATTTTAGCCTTAAAATATCTTTATGCAGATAAAGGGGGTTGCATATTGGGATCAGTATTTGGCAGAGGCTGAAACTCAACAAAACAAGTGACAATGACAGTTTTAAATTCATTTTTAAAGAATGAATTTTAAAGAATGAAGCCTGCTTCAGCTTTGCCAAGTACCTGGGATTACAAGTATACATGGCATGCCTGGATCTTAATTTTTAAAATAATCTTCATTTGTTCAACCTATATTTATTGAGCTACTACTAATTTGTGGTAAGCAGCATTCTAGAAGCTGGGGATGTTTCAGAAAACAAAACTTCAGGTTTTTTTAATCTTTTATTTCTATCTGGATTTAAATTATTTTTAATTAATTACTTTATTTATTGTTAACTCTGTATGAACAAGTCTTTTGTTGGTACCCCCATTTCCCTCCTCCCTGCTCCCAATCCACTGAGGGCCCTCCTCAGTGAGATTCCTGGAACACTCCATGGGATGGAGGACTATGAATTGGGCAAGCAGTCGCCAGTGGTGTGTGTGTGTGTGTGTGTGTGTGTGTGTGTGTGTG
>PVHP010037863.1:0-17128 GCA_004024765.1 Zapus hudsonius | reverse complement strand
TTCAGTATTAGAACAAAGCTTAAGGTCTTCATCTGGATTCAATATGATATAGTTCCATACACAGATGGCTGACTCTACTATGCTGACAGACATGAGACAGGCATTTAACAGACCAAGAGGAAGCACAACTAGAAGCAAACATTACTCTTACCATTTTCCTTTTTGATGGCAAAGATGTCTCATTTATCTAGAATAAAAAAAAAAGACTTTTCAAAGTTGTCTGGAGTTCTTTTGCAAATCTTTTTGTTCGTTTGTATACGGGCCGATCCCAAATTTCCAAAGGTGGATCCTGTACTTGACAGATGGTCATGGTACTCTTGCCTAGATTTCTTTCTTTTTTTTTGGTGGTGCTTGGGATTGAACCCAGGGCTTATACATGCTGGTCAAGTGCTCTATCATTGAGCTTTATCTCCAGGCCTCTTTCGCCTTGATTTCTATGGGGTGACGAGGAGATCTGAGGACAACAGATAACCATGAACTGCTCCCTGCTCACCAGGGGCAATGGAGAGGCTTGAGACATGGGAATGGCGGGTACCATTAGGTAAATTATTTGAATTAGCTAGAGAGTTCATTTATTCCTGGCTCCTTTACCTCTGATAATTATAATTGTGTGTGCATGTGGAGAGCAGTAGACAGCCTCAGGAACACTAGCCACCTCCTTTGAGACAGAGTCTCCAAGTTTTACTTGCCAGATTGGCCCAGAGATCATGTCTTCGCCTCCTGAGAGCTGGGGGCATCTACCTGACTTTTATGTGGGTGCTGGGGATCTGAATTCCCATTCTCACACCCTGTGGGGCAAGTGCTTTATCCATTGAGCCATCTCTCCAAGCTCCCCCCACCCTTTTGTAAAGGCAATTAACTAGTACCAGGAAATCTCCTTCAGTTACATAAAAATTCCTTTCTGAAATGTCATGGCTTCCATTCATATTTATTTCTTCTGATTCCTATTGGCATATACAACTTTAAGACTTCTTGCATTTGGAAGGCTGGAAGGACCCAGATTTTGAAATAGTGTCTTGGTTTCACTATTTTTTAGCATTTATTTACTCATTTTTTAATCTTAGGAGCTTTTATTTTTATTTTCAATACTTTTATTTATTTATTTGAGGGGATGAATGAATGGGAGCACCAGGGCCTCCTGTCATGGCAAACCAACCACAGACACATTGTGCCTTAACAGATGAACCATCTTCCCAGCCCTATTTTTTTGTTTTTTTGAGGTAGGGTCTCACTCTAGCCTAGGCTGACCTGGAATTCACTCCGTACAACCAACGCACAGCGATCCTCCTACCTCTGCCTTCTGAGTGTTGGGATCAAAGCCCATAGCACGCTTGGGTTGTTTCTTTTTTCACATAGTTTAGTCTTCTGTCCCCTCTCCCATGGTCCCTTAGAGCCCTCCTCATAGGGTTATTGGTGTTCACTGTGGGGTAATTAAGGCCTTTAAAAAAATTTTTAAAACTAGATCTAGATAAAACTTTTGGATTAAATACAATAAATTTCTAAAAAAATGTTTACCACTCACTTCTAATTACTTGTCTCAAAAATTTACAAAAGAGGGCTGAAGAGATGGCTTAGCGGCTAAGGCATTTGGCTGCAATGCAGAAAGACCAGAGTTCAATTCCCCAGTGCCCATATAAAGCCAGATGCACAAAAGGGCACATGCATATGGAGTTCATTTGCAGTAGCTGGAGGTCGTGGTGTGCCCATTCTCTCTCTCTCTCTCTCTCTCTCTCTCTCAAATAAATAAGTAATAAAATATTAAAAAAAATAAAAAAAATTTACAAAAGATACTCTTACAGTAAATCCAATACATTATAAAAGCTAATCTTAGTCTCTATTTTAACCTTTTTGATAGTTAGTTATGCTAAGAAAATAAATGGTGAAGAAACTTAAAAAATAATAGGCCTGGGGATGTAGCTCAGTTAGTACAGTGCTTGCCTAGCATGAATGAGGTCCTGAGTTCAATCTTCAGCACCTCATAAAACCAAGTGAAGTTGCACACACCTGTACTCTCAGAACTAGGAAAGTGGTTACTGGAGAGAGAGGGAATGGACCAGCCAGAGCCTCCAGCCACTGCAAATGAACTCCAGACACATACACCCTCTTGTGCATCTGGCTTTATATGGGCACTGGGGAATCAAACTCAGGTCCTTATGCATTGCAGGCAAGTGCCTTAACTGCTAAGCCATCTCTTCAGCCCAGTTTAATTTTTATTTCTATCATGTTCAATTTCATAGAATATAGGGCAACTTGGGAAAAATAAGAGAGGAAAAGCTTAGAGTGTCATTGAATTACAATTAAAAAACAACTTAAAGAAAACACTGATATTTTCCTTTTTTTAGAAACATTTTCAGTGGCCAGAGATTGCACTGCACATGCTGTCTTAAAAGAAAATCAAGCATCAACCTGTTTCTGGGTATGTTGAAGCCACATGAACATTCCCCAGCAGTTTTCCTTTCGTGATTTTTTTTTTTCTTTTTTTCCAGGTAGGGTCTCTGACCTGGAATTCACTATGTAGTCTCAGGGTGGCCTCGAACTCATGGCGATCCTCCTGCCTCTGCTTCCCAAGTGCTGGGGTTAAAAGCATGCATCACCATGCCCTGCCTGAGCTAGGACTTTTACATACACACACATACACACACACACACACACACACACACACACTCTCTCTCTCTCTCTCAAGCAAAATCTTTCTGTTTTCAGGAATGAATATATATATATATAATCAAATAACAGAAAAAATAAAGCAAACCTAAGGGACTGTGACCTCACTCACCTGCTGCTCCATGAACTCCCGGTGCCTCCGAGCCGCCTCGTGCCTCCACAGCTTCAGGCAAACCAGAGCGCTGATGAGATAAACTATCATGGTGACGAAGAGGAAGATGATTGCTGCTATCTGACCTCCCTCTACCCGGCAGAGCAGCGCATACATCATCGGGTAGTAGCAGAGTCCACCTCGGTTGGTATCATTCACATAGACTATGGCTGCAGCCATGTACAGGATAAACAAGGCGACATTAATCCCAAATTCAGTTAGGGGCCACCAGTTGGAGTCCAACAGAATGGTCCGGTAATACATGGACATGCCGAGCACCAGAATGATGATGGTGGTGATCCAAGCTAAGGCCGCCACCACCAGCACGAACGGGGTCTTGGGGCCGCTGTAGTAATAGCCCCCATAGGCACTGCCCAGGCCTCCCAGGCTATAGGGCAGGTTGTTCCACTCACTGTCCTTGTGAATGTAAGCTGTGACACAGGCGAAGACACCGGCCCCCAGGAGCAGCTCGGCCACCCCCAGGATCCTCAGCAGGCCTGCCCACGACTTCATGTAGGAATACCTCTGCTGGTACTCCTCCACCTTCTCGCTGTAGGTCCGAGCTGTCTGGGTGTGCCCGGCTAGGGATCCATAGGAATCATGGGGGAACATGACATCAGAGTCTTTCTGGGCATTAAAGGTGCCTTCTGACCTTCCCGAAGAGTCTCTGTAGGAGTTGTGTGAGAGGTGGTTCAGTCTTGTTGGAGAGGCTGGGGGAGAGCATTCCACCCCATCAGAGATGTACCTGATGTCAGAAACGGACTTCTCCCATTCTGGGTCCTTCCTCCTCCCTCTGAAGAAGTTCTTCCAGGAGTCAGGGATAAAGCGCCTCACCGGTTTGAGATCTGGCGCTGTGACGGGCTCCTCTGTGTCACCTGAGTAGACGCTAGGGCCACAGGGTGGTTGTAACGGGAGAGGGGGAGGTGGCAGAGGATCTGAGCTCACAGCCAGCTCACTGTCGCCAAGAGCTGGGAGGGTCCTTGGGCAACCATCCAGAGAGGGCAAGTCCCCGGGGACCTCACTGTAGCCCCTGTCCCGAATCCTGGATCTTCCATCATTTGAAGACATTTGTGATTTTCACACCTGTGGTCAAGAGTAATTAAAGTCATTGTTTATTACCTTAGTCATTTACTCTTGATGAATAAAACGTGGTCAATTTATTCACTTAGTTGCAAAAAGCATTCAGGAAGCCGGGCGTGATGGCGCACGCCTTTAATCCCAGCACTCGGGAGGCAGAGGTAGGAGGATTGCCATGAGTTCAAGGCCACCCTGAGACTACATAGTGAATTCCAGGTCAGCCTGGACTAGAGCGAGACCCTACCTGGAAAAACAAAACAAAAAAAAAAAAAAGCATTCAGGAGACAAACATTGTGCTTAATTATGATGCGATATAAAATGACACAATAAATATATTTTAAACACATGTGGTAGTTTGAGTGTGAATGTATGACTGCACAGCCTTAGGTATTTAAGCTCCTGCTTAAGTTTCCAGCAGCCTGCTGGAGGGGGCAGTTCTATTCCAGCCCAAAGGTGTGGAGAGGGCGGTGTGTGCTTCCTTTGGGTGTTTGCTGGCTGTTTGGTGCTTTCTCTCTGCTTGGATCTATATAGGAAAGGGAGCCAGCTTCTTCTGCCACTGATAGAACTTCCCCTGGATATGTAAGCTTTAACTAAATCCCTTCCTCCCATAAACTGTTTGCTTGGATGTTCATCCCAGCAATGTGGAGCTGACAATAACAACGTGTAACAATTAGATTAAGAATATACTTAAGGGGGCTGGAGAGATGGTTTAGCGGTTAAGGCGCTTGCCTGCAAAGCAGGACCCGAGTTCGAGTCCCCAGTATCCATGTAAAGCCAGATGCACAAAGTGGTGCATGCATCTGGAGTTCGTTTGCAGTGGCTAGAGGCCCTGACACACCCATTCTCTCTGTCGGTCTCTCTTCTCTCTGTCTCTGCTTGCAAATAAATAAATATATATTTTAAAAAAAGAATGCCGGGCGTGGTGGTGCACACCTTTAATCCCAGCACTCGGGAGGCAGAGGTAGGAGGATCGCCGTGAGTTCGAGGCCAGCCTGAGACTACATAGTGAATTCCAGGTCAGCCTGGGCTAGAGCAAGACCCTACCTCAAAAAAACAAAACAAAACAAAACAAAAAAATATATATATATTAAAAAAAGAAAAAAAAAGAATATACTTAAGTCATCTGGCACTCTAAAGGACTTGAGTATAGTACTATATATATTTTAGTGCTCTATGCTATTTAAAAACTAAATTTTTAAATCTTAGTTTAAAATTTTATATCATAGGGCTGGAGAGATGGCTCAGCGGTTAAGGCACTTGCCTCCAGTGTCTAAGGCCCCGGGTTCAATTCCCCAGGTCCCACATAAACCAGACCCACAAGGTGGTGGCCCTGGTGTTCTCTCTCTCTCTCTCTCTCTCTGCTTGAAAATGAATAAATATAAAAAAATTTTATATCATGAAACATACTGGTCTAATTTATGAACCAAAATGAAGCGAGGTAAAATCCAATATGACAAAACTTGAGCAAGACAGGATACTAACACATTCCTAATACAGCCCTTCCTTCAGACACCAAAATCAAAACATTTAGAGTCTGAGCACACCAAAAGTTGATGGGTCAGCAAATACTCTTCATTTTCATCAACTCCCATGGGCTTAGGAATGCCCAAGAAGCAGCAGTCTGATAATTAAGCAAGAGTCAGGCCCTTCCCTTCCTACATCAAGGGAGTTAGTTTAGGGGACTTGCCTCTTTCCTTCTAACATATTGACTCTTGGAGCTAGATTTTTGAAATTGAATTCTCAGAGGTAAAAACCATCAGAGGGGCTGGAGAGATGGCTCAGAGGTTAAGGTACTTATCTGAAAAGCTAACAACTCAGGTTCGATTCCCTAGTACCCTTATAAAGCCAGATGCACAAAGTGGTACACACTGGGTAGAGCTCCTGTTCTCTCTCTCTCTCTCTCTCTGCTTGCAATTAAATAAATAAAAATTAAAATCCACCAGAGGGCTGGAGAGATGGCTTAGTGGTTAAGGCACTTGCCTGCAAAGCCTAACAACCTGAGTTTGAGTCTCCAGTACCCACATAAAGACAGATGCACAAAGTGGCACATGCAACTGGAGTTCCTTTGCAGAGGTTAGAGACTCTAGCACACCCATTTTCTCTCTCTTTCTCTCAAATAATTTAAAAAACACACAAAACACACACACAAACCCACCAGAGGTTGCAGCTCCCTGGAGTATAAAACAGCAGCAGCAACGGCAATGAATGACTCTCTAGAGCAATCGTCTAAAGGTGATTGGCTGTTGCCATGAACAGACCCAAGCATCTCGGAAGGAATTCAATACACCCGAAAATAAAGCCCTGACAATGCATCGAAGCACCGCTGATTTCCTCCATGACACCAATGACCTGAGCACATATCTCATAAGGAAGCCATTTCCCAGTGTACTACCTACCAGGTTTAAGGTGCACTGAATCCTCCCTCCCTCCACCTGCTTATGCATATTTATTGAAGACTTTCTAGACACATGACCTCATCGTCAAGGGGTTGTTTTACTTAATAAAGATCTCTTATTCAACAAAGACTGACTGAGCACCTGCCATGTATTTTAAGTTCCCTGTACATCTGGCCAAGGGTACTGGGAAATCCAGGCCAGCAGGCTTTGCAGGCAAGTACATATAACCACTATGCTATCTTCCTGGCCCAGGAACAAAGTTTTACTTATTTATTTATTCATTGGATAGACAGATATAGAGACAGTATATTGGCACACCAGGGTCTCTTGCCACTGTAAATGAACTGTAGACTCGCGCACTACTTTGTGCACCTGGCTGTACGCGGATGCTGGGAATGGAATTCAAGGCTTTGCAGGCGCTAAGCCTAGGAAGAGTCTGAAAAGGAGGAGGTAAGGCTTGCAGTGCAGGCAGGGCGGTATCATTTCAGCACAGCACGGAAGGAAGTCTTCTGAGAAGCTGACACTGAATATGGAAGTAAAGGTAAGGGAGGAAGCACAGGTCCTTCAAATGAAGCAGCTACTGGAAAAGCCCTGGGGCAGGGGTGTGAGGCCACCTGCATATAGGGCCTTGAGGGCCACTGGAGACTTTTACTGGGAATGAGAAGTCATGGGAGGACAGGGTGGAAAGGAAGGACCAGTGTCAACAGGACCACTTGGACGTGGTGCCGAGAGTCCACACCAGAAGGCAAGGACAAAAACAGCAGTGAGTAGGCTGCTGACATGATCCAAAGGACCATGGCCGCAGCCGAGGAGGCAGCGATGCCTTAAACTCTATGGGGAACAAAAATATTTTATTACACAAAATTTAAACAATAAAGAGAAGTAGTATCAGGAACCTTTGTGTATCCATCAGTGAGCTTCAACAACTACCCATCTAAGACCAATCCCATTTCATTTACATGCCTCTGCCCTGTCCCCCTGTCAGATTACTTTGAAGCAAACTGGATCTGTAAACTCTCTGCTCTTGGAGAAGTCGGATAACTTCAGATGCCCGTTATGAGTCCAAAAATACAAAGATAGTCTGCCCAGAGGGTAGGTACTGCCACCAAACCGACACACCCACCAGGCAGACAGGGCAGAGGGAGGAATGGTCCAGGAAGGAGATCTTCCCATGGGGCACTCCAATCTTGGAGGACTAATTGAAATAATCCCCACAAGGGGCTCACTGCATGCTAGGACCTCTATAAATGATAGCAGTTACTTTTGTACCTTTGCCTTTTATCTCTCTGTTGTCCAAAAAGGTTTAAGAACTGCAAAGAACCAAAAAGGTTTTCTGAAATACCTACCTATGAATGTAGAAGCACATCAAATCGCCTGGGCCAGCTTACAGTCTACAGGGTACCCCACCGCTTAATTTAACCCACTGATAAAAGTATGACTCGCTGTAATGGTTTTAACTCAACGTCACCTGTGAAAAGTGGCTGGTTTGAATTAAATCATTGATCGTTTAAATAAAAAAAACAAAGGCCATGGGGCCTTTGTCTCAGTGGCAAGTGCAAGGACCTACGTTCAATTAATTTCCTATACTATTAAAAAAAAAAAAAACAAAAAAAACCTTGTAAACCTTCAGAGCAGCGAGCAAGGCAGCTTTAGCCGGTAAGTCAAACTGTCTCCCAGGCGGTCACAGGACTCCGGGCCCGGGCCGGAGCCCTCCCCTCCCCGTCGAGCCCCCGGGAGCGGGTCCCGCGCATCCTCGCGGCTCGACCCCGCCTCGGACCCCTCGAGGGCTTTCTCGGTCCCCAGCCGACCGGTCGGCCGGCAGGAGGGAGGGAGGGCAGGAGGGCGGGCGGCACCGCCCGGCACGGCCCGGCCCGGAAGGACGGCGGCGCGACCGCACCTGCCGCTCCACCGAAACCGCCCGCACCGCGCCCCGTGGGGGCGACGCGGGGCCGGGCGGGCCGTCCTGCGGCGCACTGGGGGCCGGCCGGCCGGCCGCGGGAGTCCCCACCTCTCCCGCACGCGGCCCCTACCTGCGCGCACTCACCTGCGCCGCCGGCCAGGAGCGCTCGCTGCGCGGGCACCGAAAGCTGGGTCCGCGGGGGCGGAGCGCAGTGGGCGTGGTCAGCATCGCCCCGCCCCTCGGCGGCCGGCTGGAGCCCGGGGATAGGAGTGGGCTCTGTGGGCTTGGGGTTACCAACTGGAAAAAAATCACAGCATGCGTAGGCAAAGTTAAAGGATAGGAGAAACGTGATGAACGCAACATTTTAATTTTGATATAAATTATGTAAATTCTTTCCAAAAGTATCTAAAACTGTACAACGGAAGAGATGGTACTGAGAAGCTAGAGACAAACTCTACATAAGACACAAATTTTATTTACACTCATAATTGCATCCCACACTTTTATAAATCACATTTACAACCCATAAAATTTATATTCTGGATTACTTCTTCACATTTTCTGGTATTTAGCATAATGTTCAAACATACTTAACACACAGTGACCTTTCTCTCAGGACTAAGCCATTCACAAGACTAAATAAATACTAGAGAAAAATACTAAGTACTTATAGACTTGATCTATTTACTTCAAGACAGAAGAGACCGTGATAAATACTAACAGAACTGAAGAATTAAAAACTGTTGGTGATTAACCAGGAAGCTACTCTGTTCAAGAGCCACAGAATAAAACCGAAGTGAAATCTTGTCAAGTAGCTAGCCGGCCGGAGGGAGGGCTGGCGTCTACATGTCATCACTGTCATAGTCCTCTATGATCACGTTGTCATCTTCCTCGTCCTCTCTGGAGGAAAAAGGCTGGGGCTGGCTGGCAGGCAGGTCGCTCCCACTGTTCTGACTTAAAGGGAGAGACCAGGTGTCGGGGTCAGCGGTCTGCATGGGTTCATACTGGCTTTCCTCCGCAGGCTGTCTTCTGTTAAGCCGGCCTTCATCTCCGCTGTCAGGGTCCATCATTCCATGGTCCCTGTCAGTCAGGGCTTCCATTTTCAACCTGTCAAATTTACAGTGGAGACATTAGGAACAAACAAAAGAGGGGTCTCTTTCAATGATAGATAATGTGATGATTATGAAGCTGCCTCCAGTCCTTCATTTGATTCTGTGGTGCAGCTTCCCCAGGCCCTCTAACTGCTAGGTGACAACTGTGACAACCCTTGTAGCTAGTAGCAATGTAAGAGAGTTAGTAAAGAGTTTTTTAAAAATATTTTTATTTATTCATTTTCAAGCAGAGAGAGAGAGAGAGAGAGAGAGAGAGAACGAACATGAACCAGGACCCTTTTAAAAATCTTTATAAGCCAGACGTAGTGACTGCTTTAATCCCAGCAGTCAGGAAGGAGGCAGAGGTAGGAGGATAGAAGCGAGTCTGAGGTCACCCTGAGACTATATAGTAAATTTCAGGTCAGCCTAAGCTACAATGAGACACTGCCTCAACCCTCCCCCCCAAAAAAATAAATCTTTTACAAGATGTCTTGTGTATTGAATTTAATCTTATAAATAAACAAGGTTAAATTGAAATATATGTAGTTTTCATTTAAATCACAGAAGCTATTTTCTAATAAAATAAACTGTATAGTCACTCTTTGCTTTAGAAAATATTGCAACTTTCAAGGTAGCTCCTGGTCGCTGTGGTCAAGCATAAATGGAAAACACCTGTAGGCAAGAAAGCTGAAAAGAAGTTTCTAGATTCACAAGATTGGAGAGGATTTTAAATTCTTTTGCTATTTTGAATTTATGATTCATTTTTTCTGATATAGTCTATTGGAAGAGGGTGAATGCCTACTGTTGAATTGAATAAAATGAAAAAGCTCTACAAAGTAATTATATAGTTTTCCTTTTCTTTTGAGAAGGGGTCCCATGTAATTTAGGTGGATCCGGCCTCCACCCCGAGGGCTGGGATTACAAACCCGCACTACTGTTTGTGGCTTACGCTTTTTTTTTTTTTGGTTTTTTGAGGTAGGGTCTCACTCTAGCCCAGGCTGACCTGGAATTCACTATGTAGTCTCAGGCTGGCCTCGAACTCACGGCGATCCTCCTACCTCTGCCTCCCGAGTGCTGGGATTAAAGGCATGCGCCACCACACCCGGCCTGGTTTACGCTCTTTAATCACTGGATACAACATGTGTTATTTTTCACTTTACAGACATTTATTGATTTCCATTCAGCAACTTTTTTGAAATTAAGATGATCAGATTACCTTCCAAAGTGTCGCTTCAAAGGAAGTCTCCCAATGTCTTGGATAAAAGAAATCTGAGCTGAAAAACAGATTATATATGCATACTTTAATGTTTATTTATGAGACAGAAAAAGGGCACACCAAGGCCTCCTGCCACTGCAAACGAACTCCAGACACATGTGCTACTTTGTGCATCTGATTTTGGGCACCAGGGAATTGAACCCAAGCCTTCAGGCTTTGCAATAAGCACCTTTAACCACTGAGCCATCTCTCCAGCCTCCTAAACAGATAGATATATATTGCGCTTATGGAAGGAATGGAATATATATATATATATATATATATATATATATATATATATATATTGCTTATGAAGGAATGGGTTTTATTTTGGTTTATAGACCCAAGTTGAAGCTCCATGATGACAGGGGAAACGATGGCATGAACAAAGGGTGGATATCACCTCCTCCATAGCACTGCAAACAGCGGCAGTAAGGTGTGCTCCCAAACAGATATTTTAACAAAGTTTTTTACTGTTTTGGTTTTTTGAGGTAGGATCTCACTCTAGCCCAGGCTGACCTGGAATTCACTATAGTCTCAGGGTGGCCTGGAATTCACAGTGATCCTCCTACTTTTGCCTCCCAAATACTGGGACTAAAGGAATGCACCAGCATACCGGAACATTTTTAATTTTAAAAACATTTTTAAGGCTGGGTGTGGTGGCACATGCCTTCAATCCTAGCACTCAGGAGGCCAAGGTAGTAGGATCACTATGAGTTTGAGGCCAGCCTGAGTCTACAAAGTGAGTTCCAGGGTAGCCTGGGCTAGAATGAGAACCTACCTTGAAAAACCTAAATTAGTTAGACTGGATGAATTGCATTTTACATCATGAATGGTCATGAGTTTATGGAGGCCAGGGGCAGAATGTAGTTGTTTGAATTAAGTGTCTCCCGTAAACTCAAAGTGTTTTGAAGGCTTGAGCCCCAGCTGATGATTTGGCAGGTGGAGCCTCACTAGAGATGGTGTGTTATTGGGGGTGGGCTTAGAAATGTTACAGCCAGCTCCTCTTTGCTGGAGTTTGGCTCACTCTCCTGCTGCTGTTTGCTACCTGCTGAGGCAAGGAGGTGATGTCCAGCCTCTGCTCTACCGTGTTTCCCCTGCTATCAGGGAGCTTCCTCTTGAGACTGTAAGCCAAAATAAACACTTTTCACCCCATCAGCTGCTTTTGGTTGGGTGCTTTCTATCAGCAATGAGAAGGTAACTGCAACAATCACAGACATGATTTAGGAAATGTGACCCTTAAAATATACATTACAAAGAGAAACTGATGGTGAGTTTGGGAAAGTTCATATAAAAGCAAATCTCAGAGTAAATATAAGTTTTCCAAAGATGCAAAGCCATAGGTAGCATTTTTTACAACATGAAAATTCAAGATAAATATTCTATTAATGATTAACATTTGTATAATGAAATCAGCCAAAATACCTATTACTGCTAATAAATCATAAATCTGGGAAAAAAAGCAGAATTAGATTTGAATATACTTTAGCACTGCTGCTTTAATATTGTCATGATTTGATCCAGGTGTCCCCCACAAGCGAATGTGTTCGGAATACTTGATCCCCATTTGATGGCAGTTTGGGTATTAGAACCTTGCTGGAGCTGTGTTGTTGGGGGCGGGCTTATGGGGTTATAAGACATCTTCCCCTTGCCAGTGTTTGGTACACCTTCCTACCGCTGTTTGCAGTGCTGTGGTGAAGGTGATGTCCAGCCTCTGCTCATGCCATTGTTTTCCCTGCTATGATGGAGCTTCCCCTGGAGTCTGTAAGCCAAAGTAAACCCATCCCTCCACAAGCAGCTCTTGGTTGGGTTCTTTCTGCTGCGCAGCAACAACAAAGGTTAACTACAACAAATATTAACTTATAAAGTACAGAATTCAGACTGGAGAGATGGCTGGGCAGTTAAAAGGTGCTTCCTTGGAAAGCCTGACAGCCTGGGTTCAATTCCCCCAGCACCCATGTAAAGCCAGAGGCACAAAGTGGCACATGTGTCTGAAGTTCCTTTGCAGTGGCAAGAGGCCTTTACATGACTACTTCCTCTCTCTTGCTCTCCTTGCAAATAAATAAATAAAAATATTTAAAGTGCAGAGTCTATCTATGGTCAGTTCTAAAAGCTAACTGAAGCTTGTTTCATTCTGCCCTTATCTCTACACACAAGAGAAACCAGGGGAAGAGATACATCCATCTGTCAAAGCTGATTACCTCTGTGGTTGAACAGGAGGCACTTTCAACTTTACCTTTACATACTTTTCCATTATCTAACAAAAAGCACATATTAATCTGAATAAAATAGGGGACTTAGTACACAGCTCACAAAAGTCAGGGATAGAACAGCACTTGTTGTCACCTTTGTTTCGCATCGGGATGGTCAGCAGAGCAAGATATGGGAGCACCTGAGTCTGCAGACAAAAAGCTGGGAGGCAGAAGTCAGAAAAAAGTGCTTTTGCCGCCAGGCAATTTTCCTGATACTGTAAGAAAAAGAAAAAGAAAGATGAAAATAAAATAAAACATGGCTATATAAGTATGTATTCACTTGCAAGCAGAGAGCAGACAGAGACAATATGAACTATTTTTTGTTTGCTTGCTTAATTATTTCACGTGTGTGCACTCGCTTTTACTTGGGGTTTAGAGATTCAAACTCAGACACTCAGAGCTGCACAGCAGGCACTTAATCCCCTGAGCCATCATCCCAGCATGGCTATGTTTTTACAGACCGAGCTTATTTACACCACAGTGTGTGGGTTCATGAAGATACTTCCTTTGAATGTAAACAGGCTGGCCTCAAACTTGCAACTCTCCTGTCTCCACTTTGAGTGCATAAATATACGTAAAACTCTCCTCGCATATCTAGCAATATCTTACAACCTCACACATCTTGTGATCACCATGTCTCTCTCCTTTTGCATGTGACGTGTGTATGCACGTTCATAAATAAGCATGTGGACATCCCTCCACCATATTCCCTGAGACAGGCTCTCTCACTGAGCCTGGCACTCACTGATTCAGCATGACTGGCCCACCAGAGCCCCAGGAACCCCATCTCGGCTTCCTCAGAACTGGGACTATAAGCACATAGCACCATGCCCAGCACTTTGGGTCCTGGGACTCAAGTCTTTTTTCTTGCCTGATAAGGACTTGACTCACTGTGGCATCTCTCTCTCTCTCTCTCTCTCTCTCTCTCTCTCTCTCTCTCTCTCTCTCTCTCTCTCTGAGGCAGGGTCTCACTCAAGCCTGGGCTGACCTGGAACTTACTCACTCGAGCCACAGGCTGGCTTTGAACCTACTATGATATTCCTACCTCAGCATCCCAGTGTTAGGACTAAAGGCGTGCACCACCATGTCCAGCTTCCTTCCAGCCTGTTTACCACGTCTCTTGATTGTATAGTTTCTGTTAAATAGTTGACTACATAAACTTGGCAGTGTAAGAATATTATACAATGGTAAAACTACAGTTCTCAGAACATGTTTATGCCATGGAAATACTTAAGAATATGTCTCTGCCCCTAAGTAATACAAGACTGTGTGTACTGTTATTAACTAGTAGAGTCACCATGTAGTGCAAATTTCAAAATTTCAACTAAAATTAGTATCCTAGAGGTTTTTAAAGAAATTTACATTCATTTATTTTTTAAAATTTTTTATTTTTATTTTATTTTTTTGAGACAGAGCCTATATAGCCCCAGCTAGCCTCAAACTTGTGATCTTTCTGCCTTAGCCTCCAGTGCTGGGAGTACAGACATGTACCAACACACCCTGACTCTATGCTGTATCTTCATTCTACAAAGACTGTGGACTTCAGCAGATGTTCTACTAATAATGAAACATTTTTCTTTCTCTTTCTTACACGAGAGCGTGCATGTGTGGCGTGTGTGCACACAGGTGTGCAGAGGCCTGAGGCTGACACCATGCACATTACTCCATCTCCTGCTATCTTCTTTACTTACTGACACAAGGTCTCTCACTGGAGCCCAGGTCTTGCTGATTCAGCCAGTCTAGCTTGCCCCATGGATTCTGTCTGTGTCTCCCGAGTGGTGGGCAGTCACACTCGTTTGGCACTTAGGTGCTGTGCTTCCAAACCTCAGTCCTCACACTTGTACATCAAGTACTTTATCAACCAAGCCATTTTGCTGGCCTTTCTTTTTTTGTCTGTTGTCAAGGCTAGCTAGCTTCAGCTACATATGAAGTCTAAGGCCAGCTAGAGCTACATGAGACATTCAATACAAAACCCCTAACAACAACAAAAACCCAATACACTTGGTCTGGAGGAATGGCTCATTGGTTAAAGGCACTTATTTGCAAAACCTGACAGCCTGGGTTTAATTTCCCAATGCCCACATAGAGCCAGATGCACAAAGTGGCACACGCATCTGGAGTTAATTTACAGTGGCTGGAGGCCCTGACATACATGCTCATTCTCAATCTCATTCATTCATAAATAAATAAAAATTTAAAAACCCAAAACTAAAAACCAGCTTTCACTGTATACTAGCCAAGCCTGGCCCTGGACTGTGATCCTCTTACCTCAGCCAGTGTTGAGATTACATATATTTGCCACCATACCTGGCCCCAAGTGGACAATTCTTTTACCTTTTTGTTTATTAGAAACCACTGAGGTTTATGCAAGGGTCGAAAACTTGATCCTCCTCCTTGACAATGAGCAAAGCCTCGGGCTTTGTTGGAATGCATCACACCTCTTGTAGCTACAGATGTGCTATATTCCCTGAGTAAAGAGCGTGTCTAAAGAATGACAAAAAAATGTGAAACCGTCATAAAACAGTATTACTGGCAGTACTGACACACACACACACACACACACACACACACACACACACAAAAAAAAAAAAAAAAAAAAAAAAAAAAAAACCAGTCCATATTTACTTTGTATTCACTTTTTTACCATTATCAAAGCCCTAAAAATATTACTTCAAAATTATTTAAAACAAACTCAACTGAGACATAAGAATCAAATGTAATAGGTGAACCTCAGTGGGGTTTTTGATGAGGTTGGAGGAAACCTTTTTGTGGCACTTACAGAATAAGGACAGCACATTATTAATTAAATCAATGTTTTAACAGAATCAAGGTTTTAATAGAACAATGTATTGGGGCTAGGGAGATGGCTCAGCAATTAAATCTACTTGCTGACAAACCCTCATGTCCCTGGTTCAATTCCCCAGTACCCATGTAAAGCCAAATGTACAAAGTGATGTATGCATCTGGAGTTCATTTACATGGCAAGAGATCCTATGTGGTGGCTTGATTCAGGTGTCCCCATAAACTTATGTGTTGTGAATGCTAGGTCCCCAGCTGGAGCAATTTGAGAATTTGAACCTCCTGAAGGCAGTATGTTGTTGAGGGTGGACTTATGGGTGTTCTAGCCAGCTTCCCCTTGCCAGTGTTTGACACACTCTCCTGCTGCTGTTGTCCACCTAATGCTGGCCAGGAGGTGATGTCCAGCCTCTGCTCATGCTACCATTTTCCTTGCCATCATGGAGCTTCCCCTCAGGTTGTAAGCCAAAATAAACCCTTTTTTTCACAAGCTGTTTTCGGCCAGCAATGAGAAGTAGACTACAATACACTGGCATTCCCTACTCTCTCTGACTCTGCCTTCCTCTCTGAAAAATAAATAAAAATATTTAAAAACCCAACAAAGTCTGTGCAGATTAAGAGGGAATAGGTCCCATGGAGTTTGAAAAAAAAAAGAAAGGTACAGTTTTTGTCTAATTTTCAATGGCTATTAAATTTTCTGAGCACATTTTAAAACTAGAAAAAATAACTTTAGAAAAACATTAGTGTTGTGACAGATAACCTACTGAAGTTTCATTATTATAAACACTAGATTGGATGAATTAAATTTAACACAGTAATTGAGAAAAGTCACAAAATGTGTCTAGTAATTAGGGATAAAAGCAGTTTTTCTCAATTCTGAGGAAATACAAACACATCAAATACATAAGTCACATGGTCTTACATTCCAGTCACCACTGAGGACATCTGCAAAACTTAGAAATTCGCTGGCTCTCACAAGATCTTCCACTTCCATGAAGAAATCTACGTAGTTTTGGTGAAGATATAAATTAAAAAACTCCCCTGGCATATGTGACATTTCTACTATTTCCTAAAAAAGAGGCATCAGTATATAAATTTAGGTCCAAATGCAGCGATCATGTATTTATGGACACACACAATATACATTTGGCAAATAGTACCTCACCTCAGGGTGAACAAGCAATGTGTCCCGGTCATGCTCTGTTAAGTGAGAAGGCAATCGAGGTGAGCCTAATTCTGTTAAAGGTGCTCCTGTTTAAAAAAATATGGAATTATTAAAAAAAATCTATACTTGCAATGATATAGCACTTTTCATTTGAAGAATTCCAACACTTTAGATACATAACGCCAAAATACTAAGCAAGCTGTTAAAAATTTTAAAAATCACAACAAAGCCGGGCATGGTGGCGCACCCCTTTAATCCCAGCACTCGGGAGGCAGAGGAAGGAGGATTGCTGTGAGTTCAAGGCCACCCTGAGACTACATAGTGAATTCCAGGTCAGCCTGGACTAGAGTGTGATCCTACCTCGAAAAAAAAAAAAAAAAA
>PVHP010037862.1:0-17161 GCA_004024765.1 Zapus hudsonius | reverse complement strand
TGCCAGTGTTTGGCACACCTTCCTGCCGCTGTTTGCAGTGCTGTGGCAGAGGTGATGTCCAGCCCTCTGCTCATGCCATCGTTTTCCCTGCCAGGATGGAGTCTCCCCTCGAGTCCGTAAGCCAAATAAACCCATTCCTCCACAAGCCGTTTTTTGTTTGGGTTCTCTCTGCGCAGCAACTAGAATGATGACCCCAACAATCTTACTTTTTAAAAATATTGGTCTTTACCATGCTGTGAAAAATACTTCCCAAGGTAATAGTATTCTCTCCGCATGCCCTTCTGAAAATATTAAGGTATTAAAATAAAATCCCTTACTGAATAGGACTGGCATACATGGTGTGGGGCCAGAAAACATTCTCATCTCTATAGGTAGATGTATCTAGCTCATAGGATTGGTATAGGAATATTTTTAATTAATTAATTTTTTAATTGTCCATAATGAGTTACTTTATTTAATGGGCAGACAATAAGTTGTTATCCCCCGTTCCCCAATACCCCTCTTCCCCATCTCTGATCGCTATAGGAATATTTAAAAAAGCAAAGTGATCTAAATTTTGCTTAGATCCCGTGAAACCTACAAAGTACTATAATGAATACAAAGTACTAATCAAATAAAAGTTAATGAAATGCAGGTTTCTGTGAGGAAGAAGGGACTATTTGCCACTGGTTCATTGAATTACAAGAAGAAAGTGTACTGAATTTTTAAAATTATTTTTATTAATATTTTTTGAAAATTAGATCAAATTACAATCTTAGAATTTTATTGAAAGATTAATTTACCAAATTGTTACAGTGCAATTTGAAATACTAAAGGTATCTATAAAAACTCATTTGAAAATTAAGGTATATGCTTCTTTTGAGAATATTGACTTGCTTTTCTTTTTTTAACGTTCAGCACATTTGTATGTCCCACTGAAATTATTGCTTTTGATGATAGAATTGAAGAATTCAGATCTATCAATACTGAAGTGGTCGCATGCTCTGTTGACTCACAGTTTACTCATCTGGCCTGGTCAGTATTTTACCTTAAATTTGCAGGAAAATGAATAGATTTGCTCTTACGTGGAAGTGGGCTACAGAGAAAGCAACACTATATAATATCCCTATCTTGCCCGCCAAGGCTCAGGGAACATTGTGGAAAGGGGGTGGACAGACTCTAAGAGCCCAAAAGTGGGTGGGAACAGCCTGAGTCACCTTGTTTGTACCCACCCCCTCCCCCTTCAGAGACTGACTGAGGCCTCTTGGTCCCCACAATGAATGCCAATAACCCCACTAAGAAGACCCTCAGCAGAATTGGGAATGGGGAGAGGGTATTTAAGAGTACAGACTTTTATTTTAAAAAATCAATAAATAAGGGCTTGAGAGATGGCTCAGGAGTTAAGGCACTTGCCTGATGATGCTGGGTTCCATTCCCCAGTACCCACATAAAAGTCAGATGCATAAAGTGGCTCATGCATCTGGAGTTCCTTTGCAGTGGCTGGAGGCCTTGTTGTGCCCAATGTCTCTCTCTTTCTCTCCCTCCCTCCTTGAAAATAAATAAATAAAATATTAAGAAAAATATCAATAATTAAAAAAAAATTAATTTAGAAGTAAAATGTCAAGACATTCCCTGCCTGGTTGTCCAAAATTTAAAAAAAAAAAAAAAACTGCATCCAGTGTTGATAGAAGTGTGAAGAAATGGCACTCACATTTAAGTTGGTTCAGCATTTCTGGAGAGCAGTTCAGGCAACATATCTCAAATCTGAAACATGCACTATGGATGTGAGTTTTCAGTAAAATCCACAACTTTGTACTTTAAATTTTATGCATAATTAAGGTCATTCAGAGTTCTTTTGGTTTTAAAACAATGTTCAGTTCATTATACATTTTTTCTCCCTTGGTAATTTTTATTGGGTATACCTATAAGTGTTTTAAGTATATATAATATTCTAATTGTTGAGCAGCTGCAATTAAATTACATTCTCTGAAGAAATTAATTCCCTAAGCACATGCCAGCTGCCATCACCTGCACAAGACTCACACATGATGGGGCTGGTCAACATTCTGTTATAGATGGGGGAGAGGCTTGGAGGGGAGGCACTCCTCTTCCTAACGAGTAATGACAGTTAAAGGTTGCCGGGAACAGCAAGTCATTCTCTTACCAGGCATAGCCACTAGTCAGTGTTGAGAAGGCGGCGTATAGTGAGACTGAGGGGGTGGGAGATAAGGAAGGGTTACTATATACATATGTAAATGTGAAAACAAATTAGAAACAATAAAAAATAAATTCCCTTAATTTATCTTAAAATGTAATTATACATTTAACATTTTTTTCCCTTAAGTACCCTAATTTTCAGGTAAACTTCCTCAGATACTTAAGTAGTTACAATATGGCATACTCTGTTAAATGTAAGAAACATACAAATATTTCCTGATTACTGTAGACTTAATTTGCTTCGCCATTTTTAAAGTGATTGTAAATGATCCTAGGATTAAAATACATGTCAACTAATGAAAGAGTTAATACCATCCTAAATAATTTGGGTTGCATTTCCAAGTATGTTTTAGCTGGATGGGTTTCATACTAAACAGAGGCTTCTATTTACGTCATAACTGGGGCTATAGACATCTAGAGCAGAAATATATGCCATTTACTGAGGTGAGAGAGAAAATGTTCTATTTGTTACAGGATTAATACCCCTCGAAGACAAGGAGGACTTGGGCCAATGCGGATTCCACTTCTTTCAGATCTAAACCATCAGATCTCAAAGGACTATGGTGTATACCTTGAGGACGCAGGCCATACTCTTAGGTACCTTTTGGTGATTTGCATTTTGGAAAAATCCAAATACATTTATAATCCAACAAAGAAATATTTTTGTGAATTCAAAGATAATAGCAGAGAAAAGGCTTTCATCTGAGTCTTTCAACTCATTAGCTGTTTCTTTTTAACTAACTACAGTAATGTTTTTCTAATGCAGGAAAACTAAGGCAATATCTTACCCAGCAGCTTTCACTGAATTACTTGAGATATTAAATATAAATGGACTTCTTTGATAAAAGGGAAATTTCAGGGCTGGAGAGATGCCTCATTGGTTAAGGCACTTGTCTGCAAAGCTAATGACCTGGGTTAGATTCCTCAGTACCCACATAATCCAGATGCACAAAGTGGCACATGGATCTAGAGTTCCTTTGCAGTGGCTAGAGGCCCTGGTGTGCCCATACTTAATCTTTCTCTGTCCCTGTCTATATATCTCTGCTTGAAAATAAATAAATAATCAAGTAAGTAAATAAATAAATGAAGGTAATTATAGCCTAACAGAGTTGTGGGACATTGGTAAAGTAATATTACTTAATACTGTATTAACTATTTTATCTTCTTTTGATCAATAGCTTCTTGTGTTTTATTTCCAAAGTAGTATAGGCACATAATTTTTTGAAAAGCAGATTATCTGGGTTTTTTGTGGGGGAGGTTCAAGGTAGGGTTTCACTCACTGTAGCCCAGACTGACCTGGAATTCACTTGAACTCCTACCTCTGCCTCCGAAGTGCTGGGATTAAAGGTATGCCACCACGCCAGGCTGAAAAAGCAGTTTATCTTAAGCTGCTATAAATACTACAGTACATTTCATAACTCAAAACAAATTTTTAAAGCGACCACATGTAACAATGATAATCCTAAATGATCCAGTAGATAGGTGGAGTCTGGGTGTGTCTGCACTCACACATGCCGGTGTCAGTGTAGTAAGTAAAGAGTATATATAAGTATATATACTGTTGGTTCTGTACAGGTGATATGGCAGTGTACATTCATTAAATACTTATTTGACTAAGTTTGACTTATTTGCCTTACCTCTACCATTCCTTGTGCTTTACAGGGGCCTCTTTATTATTGATGACAAAGGAATCCTGAGGCAGATTACTCTGAACGATCTTCCAGTGGGAAGATCAGTGGATGAGACACTGCATTTGGTTCAAGCATTCCAATACACCGACAAACATGGAGAAGGTACCTTTCCTCTCTAAAACCTTTGATTTTTCAGTGTGAGAGTAGTGAGTTTGGTTTCTTATTCCAAGTTTTCTGATTACTTATTTTCAATTCAGTACATCCTTTTATCCGGATGAATTAACATTTAATACATCTTTAACAAAATATCATTAGTGTATTCTCCTTACTAAGATGGAAAATATCCATTATTAAAATATCCATTATTATTATAGTCCTTTTGAATAAACTCAGAGAAAAGTTTCTCCTATAGTTTTTCAAATAATGTTTCTATAAGCTAAAAAATTATGCCAATGTGGCAATACATAGTGATGCAGGTTTTTATTTGCATCATTCAACTTTTTTAATATGTGTGTATGTATGTGTGCGTGCACATGCAAGAGTAATATGCCGGGCATGTGCCACGGTGTGCATGGATGTCAGAGGACAACCTTGAGGTGTTTGTCCTCTCCTTACACCTTATTTCTGAGACAGAGTCTCCCTTTTCTCTTGTTGTTTTTGCCACTGCACATGCCCAGTGTAGCTTACCTCTAGGCTTTCATGGGCTCATTGAGACTACAGACTTATCACCCACTTTGCATCAGTGTTGGAAGATTAAACTAAGGTCAATAGGATTGCAAGGCAGTACCTTTAACTAACTGCTGAGCCAACACCCAAGCCCCTATATTTAACTTTTAAATTAATGTGATAATTTGAATTGTACATTATCACACTAGTTACATATAAGTTCATCCTTTCACTACAAAATTTAGCAGTAGCTAAATGGAAAAGATCAGATTTTGCTGAAATATAACATATACATTCCTTTAAAAATGTAACTCAGTTCCTAATACCGAGCATAGTCTTAAGTCTGGTGATAAACAGTAAACCATGCAATTAGTAAAAAGTACTTCAGGATATGAGACAGATAAGCTTACTGAAAGTTTACATAAATTCAGTGGAATTTTTGCCTTGCCTATGCTTTTCAATCCACCAAATTCCCAAGCCTTCCCAACTTCATTAGAGAAATTCAGTTTCATTTTTATATTATAATGATAAGTAAACATAATTGGTTAAAATGAAAATAGCTACCCGTTAATACACTCCATGACAAATGCTTTCATCAGCAGGCAAGCTAATGGAAATCAAGTTCCTGGGAGTCTGGAAATGCTTTTATAATTAATATATTCTAATTTCAGTTTCATATGGAAACAAGTTCAGGAGTTCTAAACTGTCTTTTTCTCATTTTTGCTTCTTGTAGTCTGCCCTGCTGGCTGGAAACCTGGTAGTGAAACCGTAAGTTGTGATTTTTCTGTATGGCTGGAGTGAAAATACCATCTTAGGGGAGAGTCTTTCCTTGTAGTCAAATTGTTATGATGACATTGCTAATCATTAGTCAGAGTGTAGATATTCTCTAGAATATAGGAAGAGTAACTGAAGCTAGAAAAAAACAGAATATTAGGTTTAATGCTGTGAATTTTAAAGCAAGTATCCAGAACATGATGCTACTCAAAACCAAGCTGGGTATAGTGGCACACGCCTTTAATCCCAGCACTCTGGAGGCAGAGGCAGGGTAGGAGAATCACTGTGAGTTCAAGGCCAGCCTGAGAGTACAGACAATTCCAGGTCAGCCTGGGCTAGAGTGAGACCCTACCTTGAAAAACAAACAAACAAAAAACCAAAGGCAGAATAGAGGCAGGTGTTGTGGCACCATTAGTCCCAGCATTTGGGAGGCAGAGGTTGGAGGATTGCTGTAAGTTCAAGGACAGCCTGGAACTACAGAGTGAGTTTCAGGTCAACCTGAGCTAGAGTGAGACCCTACTTCAATAAAATAAAATAAATAAATAAATTTAGAGTTCATATATGAAATTTCTTCCTGTATTGTGAGCCCAGAAAACAGTTCCAAGCAAAACCTCTCTGTGCATATAGTAAAAAGCTTTGGAGAAATTTTAGGCTTAATGAAAACTGAAGCTAATGGGTATCTCCTTGTCATTTGAAGAAAGAAAAGATTGAAACATACATTATTTTATTTGAGGATGCTATATAATTTGTAGGTGATCCTTGATATAATCTTTGGCCAGAATACAATTTGGAAATTTGCTTGAACTTTTTCTTAAATAACATCTAAAAATCTTCAGTTATTTATCTTCTAAAGCTCAAGAGTTCTGGGGCTGGAAAGACAGCTCAGTGGTTAAGGTACTTGCCTGCAGAGCCTAACAACCCAGGTTTAATTCCTCAAAATCCACATAAAGACAGATGTGCAAAGTGGTGCATGCATCTGGAGTTTGTTTGCAGTGGCTAGAGGCCCTGGCGCACCGTGCCATTCTTTGTCTATCTGCCTCTGTTCTCTTTATCTCTCTGCTTGCAAATAAATAAAAATAAAATTTCTACGGGATCATTGAAGGGAAGAAATGGTTATCTAAGAAGTATCATTTGGCAAGCCTCTTGTGGTAGCACACGCAGTTAATCTCAGAAGTCAGGTGGCCAAGGTAGGCAGATCGCTGTGAGTTTGAAGCCAACCTGAGACTACATAATGAATTACAGGTCAGCCTGAGGTTGAGTGAAACCCAAGTTCAAGGGGAAAAAAAGAACCTTTTGCCAGATATAATCAGAAGTAGTCATTTACTCTCTACCCTCAGGTGTTCTCTTTTTTGTTATGGGAACACTGCATCTGGCTCTTGGCCATTGCTGCTCTTTCTCCATTGCTCTCCATGACTGACTGACTCCCTCTTCACTCCCATTTCATCTCAACCATTTTTTTTAACTTTGTGTGTGTGTGTGTGTGTGTGTGTGTGTGTGTGTGTGTGTGTGTGTGCATGAGCCTATGTGCTATAGTACAGCACACATGTGGAGGTCAGAGGATACCCTCAGGGTATTGGCCGTCTCCTTCCATCTTCTCCAGACTATCTGTTGTTGTGCCACCAGATGTGCACCAGTCTCTCATGGCTCCACCTCCCCTTGTGTACATACCAGATTGTGTCCAGCTTTACATGAGTGCTAGGGAATCAAACTTCGACCTACAGGCTTCCAAGCAAGCACTTTTAAATGCTGATCCATCTCCTCAGCTCCCCCACATCAACCAGTTTTAAAACTCAGTTTACAAAGTCTAAAAATGATTGGCATATAATTCTGAAGGCAAGGACATTAGCTATATTGTTAACTAATGCATACTATCTGGCTATCATAATAGCTTGAATAGTTGTCACATAATACAAATTTAATAAATGTGTTGAAAGAATGACCAAACCCATAAATATATTAAATTTTTTATCAACTAAAAATAGGCTGGGCCTGGTGGCACACGCCTTTAATCCCAGCACTGGGGAAGCAGAGGTAGGAGGAGTGCCATGAGTTCAAGGCTACTCTGAGACTACTTAGTAAATTCCAGGTCAGCCTGGGATAGAGTGAGACCCTACCTCAAAAAACCAGTAAAATAAAATAAAACAGGCTGAGTGTGGTGGCGCATTCCTTTAATCCCAGCACTCGGGAGGCAGAAGTAGGAGGATCACTATGAGTTCGAGACCAGCCTGGGACTACAGAGTGAGTTCCAGGTCATCCTGGGCTAGTGAGACCCTACCTCATAAATAAATAAATAAATAAATAAATAAATAAATAAATAAATAAATAACGATGTACTAATAGATATACATTTTTCTTAGAGAATCCATAATTTTCCTCAAATCCTCAAAGGGCTTAATGGCCCTCAAAATGGATATGTAGCCTGTTTTCTCAGATGTATACTGGTCATTCTATAATACTAGTTACTTTATACTCCTTGGAAGCTTCATCAGGAGCTGGATACTCAACACATGCTTGTGATATTATTGTTTTTTAGTCACTGTTGTTGCTATATACCTTAAGGCAAAAATACTCACTACCTTAAAGTAGAAATGCATTTTAAGCTACTTTTAAAGCCGGTAGCTTCTGATTCATACTTCTTTTTTTAATTATTTACTTTTTGGGGAGAGAGAACAGTGTGTGTGACGTGTTTATGCACACACATACAAAGGCCAGAGGAGGATGTCACATGACTTCCTATTGCTCTACTGCGGTATTTCCTTGGTTTTCTCACTAGTGAGATTGGCTGACTAGCTCAAGTTCAAAGCCTGCCTGGGCTACAGAGTAACTTCAAGGTCAGGATAGAAAACTCAACAAGACCCTGTCTCAAAAATGATAAATAGGGCTGAAGCGATGTCTCAGCAGTTAAGGTGTTTGCCTGAAAAGCCTAATGACCTGGGCTTAATTCCCCAGTACCCACATAAAGCCAGATGTACAAGGTGGTACATGTGACTGAAGTTCATTTGCAGTGGATAGAAGCTCTGGTTCACCCATTCTCTCTATCTCTTTTCTGTCCCTCTCTGCTTGCAAATAAATAAATGAAAAGAAATAAGGGCAAAGGTTGGAAGAGATACAATTGTAGAGCTCTTGCATAGCATCTGCAATACCCTAGGTTCAACTCCTAGTACTACAAAAAATAAAAAGTTATATTCTGGATCCTCCCAAAAACTCATTTGATAAACCCATCATGAGCACACTGCCCCCTATTAGGATTGCTGTGGTATATAGCCATTGAATCAGCAAATTTTCTAAATGCATTAGCATCTGTAGCCGTGCTCTCAATGTGCTTAATTTAAATAGATCAAACTTGAAGACACCATGAAAGTCTGGTGGCCGAGAGAAGAACTGTAAGTACATTTTGAGTCACTTGAGTACAGATGTTAATGTATTGAAAAATAAATTATTTGCCTTTTGGGATAACTAAGATTAGTAGAAAAGTCCTACATATCTACATATTATGACTTGGTGTTCAAAAAATGTTTTTAAGAGATGGGTTAGAAGCCAATCTGTTAATAATGTACTTGGGCTTTTAAAATGAATAATTTTGTTTTTTTTAACAGATAATTCCTGATCCAGCTGGAAAACTGAAATATTTTGATAAACTGAACTGAAAATACTTCAGTCTTGATGTTTGGACCTCCTCAATAAAGGTCACTGGTTCATACTGCTATTGTGATATTTCTTTGTAACCATGATAAGAAAGAATACATTCATGGGCTGGAGAGATGGCTTCATGGTTAAGGTGTTAGCATGCAAAGCCGAATGACCTGGATTTGATTCCCCAGTACTCATGTAAAGCCAGGTGCACAAAGTAGTACATGCATCTGGAGCTCATTTGCAGTGGCTGGAGGCCCTAGCATGCCCATACTCTCTATCTCTCTTACTCTCTGTATCTCTCTGCATTTTTCTACTCTACTTGTAAATAAATAAAGTATTTTTTAATTAAAAAAGGAATACACCCATGCTCAAAACTTTTCATATTAACTGAAGTAAGTAGCCTATGAATGAAAAAGCACTAAATACAGTTCTTGCTGCCTTTTGTAAACTAGTTTGTGAGGGACTAGGGAGATGGTTCAGCATTTAAAGGCACTTGTTGCAAAGCCTGCAAGCTGGGGTTTAATTGCCCAGTATCCGTGTAAAGCCAGATGTACAAACTGGGACATATGTTTGTCTGGGGCTGCAAGAGACGCTGGTGTGCCCATAGGTTCTGTCTCTTCAAAGAAGCATAAATATATATTTTTATAAACCTGTGAAAGTCTATAGGCTCAAAATGATAATCTAAGCAGCAAAGACTTGAAAAAGTGATCAGAAATGTTGGTCACTGTGATGGTTAGGTTCTGTTGTCAACTTGATCTTTTTAATTATCTTGGGTGGGTCTCCAAGGATGTTCACAGTAGGATGGTGACTGTTGCAGTCTGTTGCAACACCACTGGGATGAATCTCCAAACCAGGGAGTTTATGGGAGGAAAGGATTTATTGAAGCTATAGATCTAGGGGGAGTTCCATAATGGTAAAGGAGGCTTCTCAGGTCCAAACAGAGAAACCCATCACCAGCACCACACAGCAGCAAAACAGGCACCCTATCCGACTTGTTGGCTTTTTGAGTCTCGGGAATTTCCTTCCTGCACTGCCCTCCCAGGAAGGGATGTTAATTTCTAGCTTCATGGGAAGGCAGCCTCTCACCAGGGGGCAGGATGTAAGGAAGGGTGTCAAGACACCACCCTAAGGCTATATACAAAGGGAAAGAAATCCCCTAGGCTCTCTTCCTGCTTTGCTGTTGTGTGTGTGGTGCTGGTGATGGGTTTCTCTCTCCACTTGGACCTATGAAAAGGGGTGAAGATTTGTAAAGCCTCCTTCACCATTATGAAACTTCCCCTGGATCTATAGCTCCAATAAATGCTTTCCTCTCATAAACTGCCTGGTTTGGAGATTCATCCCAGCAGTGTGTGGCTGACTACAACAGTCATCATCCTACTGGATAGGATGGGCCCAAATCCAGAAGACCTGTTTCTAATAGATACTGGCCTATCATCATACAGAGTAGTGATGCCCAACCTGGTGAGGGGAGGGAATTTTAGTTGTTTGAACTCGAAGGACTGGGCGTGTAGTTCAGCAGAAGAGGTGTGCTTAGTATGCATGAGGTCTGGGTTCAAACCCCCAGTACCAAAAGAAAACAAGGGAGTGCTCGGGCCCTACTTGATAGGACCAAACACCCTGTTATGCACATGACCATCCCACAACAAAGGAATGATGGGGCCTGTTGTCAGCTTTCTTGTTGCTGTGACAACCCAACCAAAAGCAGCTTGTGGAGGAGTGGGTTTATTTTGATTTACCAATTTACCGACTAGAGGGAAAGCTTCATGATGGCAGGGAAAACAATGGCATGAGCAGGGGCTGGCCAACATCAGATAAACAACAGCAGCAGGAGAGTGTGCCAAATACAAGGAGAAGCTGCCTATAACATCTATAAGCCTGCCCCCAATAATACACCTCCAATAAAGTTCTAATTCTTAAATCGCCATCAGCTGGGGATAGAACATTCAGAACACATTTGTTTGTGGGGGGAACCTGGATGAAACCACTACAGGGCCCAAGATGCCAATAGTGGTGAGGTTGAGAAACCGTGTTCTAGTGGCAGCTGTATCAAAGCATCAAAGAAAGTATGAAACTAGCATTGTTTAGTTACTACCTGTGCAGCTGCAGGGTAAAACCATGCGATAGCAGTAGAAGCTAATCCAAAATAGTGGCTCAGAATGTTACGAAAGTGTCTACAGAACATATGAGGCATGTCTTTCCAGTGCAGTATATAGAACATCTTGCCCGTTTCTCAAATTTTTGGTGTTCTGTTGGAGATCTCCCAGTTGAGCATTACCAGTGTTCTGAGCCTCCCTATGATCATGGTGGACTACTCAGGTATTTCTTAGTTGACAAAATCTCACACAAAGGAACAGCTCCTCACTCCCATCATCTCTGTCTAAGGGCACATATAACCCTACATCCTAAACTTCCCCACTCTCAACAGACTTACAGGGTGTAATATATAGTTCTCAACCACAATAACTACTGTTTATTACTTAATGATATGTTTGTATCTTAATCTACAACTATGAAACATGAAAGGCTTCCTTACACTATTACCTATGTACTTTATGATAATTACTAGGTCACTGAAATATCTGTGTAGTGTTTTTTGTTTATGTTAGCTTTTAGCTTAGTAGTAGTAGTAGTAGTGGTAGTAGCAGTAGTATTGGTTTTTCAAGGTAGGGTCTCACTTTAGCCCAGGCTGACCTGGAATTCACTCTGTAGCCCCAGGCTGGCCTCTAACTCACTGCCATTCTCTTACTTCATCCTCCTGAATGCTAGAATTAAATACATGCATCACCACATACAGCTTTATGTAGTGTTTTTTATTTTTCTTTTATGTTTAATTTTTTAATAAGTAGAAACTTTGTGTGTACAATTCATATGTTGGTACCACCATTTCCCTCCTCCCTGTCCCCATTCCACTGAGGGCCCTCCTCAGTGGGATTCCTGGAATGCTCCATGGAAAATTGGGAGCTATGATTTGTGCCAGCAGCAGACGGAGGGGGTGAGAGCGATTGGGAGAAAGACCCTCCCCCACAGGAAGATAGGGTGTGGCCTCTGACTGACCTCAAGTCATAGTCGCCAAAAACACTCCCAAGCTGGGGCCTTGCCACTCCCCCCCAGCAAAATCTTTAAAAGTCCTAGTTAGAGCTTGGGACATGTTCTTTTTCCTGTCCTGACTGCTGGGCTGGAGGTGCGCCAGACCGGGTGGTGAGTTGTACCCCTCCCCTCCTGTGATAGCGACATTGAAGAGGGGGAAGGAAGGGAAAATTTTCTCTTTGTCATGCATGTTATTTTTTTCACTTTTTGGTGATTCTGTGCACTTTTGATGATGATTTGTAAACCTCACAGACCATGTGGTGGTTGGGCTGCTGCCCCTATCCCATTCCCAACTCCCCTGAGCTGACTGTAATGTAGAATAAATGTGTGTGATAAGAAAATACTCTTGTCAAAGTTGTCCAATTTATTGGCATTCTGAGACACAAACTCTGGGAAAGTACAGCGGTGAAGCCCCAGGTGTTCACCCGCTGTGCCCAGTTCCGCTACAGGGAAGCAATGCCTCAGGATATTCCCCACACCATGGCTCTACACACTTTGCACCCCGTCTTCTGCAAAATTCCCTGAGCCATGGTGGGTGAGTTTTAAGTCTACTTTAGTATTGAGCTCTTAGCAGCCTTTAGATTTCTGCCTTGGAATGGTTTGTGTATCCACGGTGTCTGTCTCTATCACTCTGGCGGAGGTTGTTGGGCTCACTGTGGAAGCAGCACTCTTGCTCATCTCTCCACTTCCTCTGTGATATCACCTAGGCCCTAGATGATATTTGAGGAGTGCTTCATCTCCTGCCAGGGAGTCAGATATCATTTCTGGTGTTGGTAGAATTGGTAGAATTGTGTTGCCCATGGTTCTTACTTCCTTCTGAAAAATACAAACAGATTCTCCAATGGAGGATGACATCAGTATGGGTTAAATGAGACAAGCATTGCTAATTTGTCAAGATTATAATGGGTGTAACCTCTCTTTAGGCCCATGGTTAGTGGAAGCTTTCCCTTGGAGTCCAGATTCTTGGTCTCCATGGTAATTTGATTTACATCCCATTTCCAGCTAAGGGTTCCTTGCCACTGAGTGGATCTCTTACACAATCAGGAGCCCTTGATAACCCACCTAGGTTGAGTGCCACTATGCACAGGTGTGTAAATCTTGCCATGCTGGTTACTGTCTTATAGCAGTGTCCCCTGCTTTCTAGCAACGTTGGTAGCCTATTTCCCCTGGTAGCTCTTGGAATACTTTCCAGCACTATACAGGCTAACCAGCTAAGGAATTGGCTTCCTTCCATATTCCAGCCAGGTCTCTCAATGTTGTGTGATGGCAACCTGTGATGTCTTCAGCAATAAGGTCTTATCTTTTACCTCAGACAGGCAATCAAGTGTTTTGACAGAAGCCTGTCTTGTTTTGGGGACCTTGTACGTCTGCCTTTTTGATCAACAGCTCAGTATGGGAAGTAACAGATTCCTGGCACTGCAAGTTGCAAGCCAGAGCCAATTGTATTGGGATTAGGCTTCATCTCACACTCTTGAGGGCCCTTCTTACCACAGGATAGCCCAATATTACTTGAGAGGGTTATATATTTTATCTTACTGTCTAAGGGTAAGAATTCTATGGTACCAATTCATTTTGGATTTAGTTTTGTGTATATCAACCCCCCACTTCCTAACTCCAACCCTGTTATCTGTTTCTCAAGATTGCATGTCAGTTTTGCATGCTATTCAAGCTGAACCTGCTTATAAACCACAGATGAGGGAGAATATGTGGCATTTGTCTTTCTGTTCTTGTGTGAGTTAGCTGAGTATGACCTGTTCCAAGTCCATCCACTTTCCTGCAAATTTCATTATGTCATTTTTTGTTGCTGCTAAGTAGAATTCCATTGTGTATATGTACCACAGCCTTGGTATCAGTTCATCCAGTGATGGGCATCTGGGTTAATTTCCAGTTCTTAGATATTGTGAATTGAGAAACTACAAACATGGTTGAGCAAAAGTCTCTGTATTAAAGAGAGGAGCCTTTAGGATACATGCCTAGAAGAGGAATAGCTGGGTCAGTCGGTAGCTCTATTTTCATCTTTTCCAGGAGCATCCACACTGATTTCCATCATGGTTGGACAAGTTTGCACTCCAAAGTGGTGGATGAGGGTCCCTTCACCTCCCTCCATCCTCGCCAACATCTATTGTTGTTAGACTTTTTAGTGATTGCCATTGTAGCTGGAGTAAGGTGGAATCTCATAGTTCTTTTGATTTGCATTTCCCTTTGTGTAGTGTTTTTAACATAAAATGTAATGAAAGGGCTGAAGAGATGGCTAAGTAGTTAAGGCACTTGCCTGTATAACCTGACAACTCAAGTTCAATTTCCCAGTACCCATGTGTTGTAGTTAGCTTTCTCATTGTTGTGACAAAGAGTCTGACAAAAAGCAGTTTGTGAAGGAACGGGTTTATTTTGCCTTACAAACTCAAGGGTAGACTCCATTATAGCAGGGAAAATGATAACATGAACAGAGGATGGACACCACCTCCACCACAGCACTACAAATAGTGAAAGGAAGGTGTGACAAAAACTGGCAAGGGGAAGCCCGCTATAACCCCAATTAGCCTCCCCTGAACAAGGCACCTTCAGTAAGTTTCCAATTCCAAAACTGCCATCAGGTGGGAATCAAGCATTCAGAACACATACTTTCAGGAGGGGCACCTGGATCAAACCATTGCAACCTGCCCCTGACGCCCACAATAATAATCATACATGATCTAAAATGCAATGCATTAATCACAAGTCCAAAAGTCCCCAGTTTTGATTCATCCCAATGATATTCAAACATCTTTCAAATGAGCCATAATACCAAAAAAAACAAACTCATAATGGCACAGAACTTTCAACTGCATAAGATGGCATTCAGCATAGCAAAGACAAATTGGACCAATACAAGATTTAAAACAAACAGGGCAAACATCAAACTCTAACTCCGTGTCCAATAATTCACTATGGAGTTTCAATTCTTCCCTTCTATCTTGGCTACTCACAGTCCCAAGAAACTTCATCTGGTGCTGGCAGGTCTCCTTGGCAGCCATCACATAGTCATGATATTTCCATTGGGTCTCCACTACAACCCATGGTTCATCCTTATGGCACCATTGGGCCTCCACACAGGTAATCCAACAGGGCTGCTTCACACTGCCCATGGCCATTTCCAAAAAAAAAGTGTTGCAAATCCAATGACCCTCGCTTCCTGCATTTGTTATACTCAATTAGTACCAGGCGGGCTACCAACTTGTTAATCCAGTGGGAATAAAGCCAACTTTGAAGAACAGAAAACCTTCAGCATTCAGGCCCCTTACTTTCAAGAGTCTGTATTCTTCCTGTTGTCCCAATGCAGATCAGCTGACCCTACCTCAATGGTGGTAATCTCTTAAACAATTGCAGCTGAATGGGCAGCAGTTTTGGCCCACAGATTTCATTTCTTTCTGTGGCATTTCCATCTGCTCACAAGAGTCCATTTCTATGCAATACAACTTCTATGAACAAGTTCCCAGGATACAAGCAGGCCAAACACAGCAAGCTTATCACACAAACTGCCTTCAGACCAGTGCCAACAAAGTTCGTTCTCACCCTTTTAAGCTAAACCTCACAGTCCATAGTTCTAACTGCACTCAGGTCTTTCCAACTCTGACCAGAATCCATGATTTTATTTATTTATGATAGTATTTGTAGCATTGCAAGGCTTCTCTTAGGCCCATGTTTTAAATCCTTCCACATTCCTCCTGCAAATCAGTTCCAAAGCCCAAAGCCATAGAATCAGGGTTCCATCAGCATCCACTGATCCCACTCTCTGGTACCAAAACAGTTTCAGTCCACCTTCTTGTTGTGACAAAGAACCCAAGCAAAAGTGGCTTGTGGAGGAAAGGGTTTAGTAAGCTTATGGGCTCAAGGGGAGACTCCATCCTGGCAGGGAAAACAATGGCATGAGCAGAGGGGTGGACATCACCTCAGCCACAGCACTACAAACAGCGGCAGGAAGGTGTGCCAAACACTGGCAAGGGGAAGCTGGCTTATAACCCCCATAAGCCTGCCTCCAGCAACACACCTCCAACAAGTTTCTAATTCTAAAACTGCCCTCAGCTGGGGATCAATCATTAGAACACATACCTTTGTGGGGGACACCTAGATCAACTATCATACCGTGTAAACACAAATGCCTTGGTGGTGCATGCATCTGGAGTTTGTTTGCAGTCTCTAGAGGTCCTGGTGCTCCCATTCTCTCCCTGTCTCTGTCTGTCTGTTTGTCTGTCTCTGCTTGCAAATAAAATATATTTTTAAAATGTAGTGAAATACATTTTTTAGTTAAATAACTCTAAAAGGTCTCCGTTAAGGAATATATAAGTATTTGTGTTCATACATACATATAGGCACAGAAACATTTCTTTTTAACGTCTTAAAAATATTTTGCCAATCATGGTGGTACCCACCTTTAATCCCAGCACTTGAGAGGCAGAGGTAGGAGGATTACTGTGAGTTCAAAGCCAGCCTGGGACTATAGAGTGAGTTCCAGGTCAACCTGGGCTACAGTAAGACTTGACAACCTCCCCCCACAATAAAAAAAGGACACACACACATTTGAGAAAGAGAACGTATGGGCTCACCAAGGCTATTGCAAATGAATGCTGGACCTCTGGACAAATGTGCATCTGCTTTACATGGATACAGGCCAATGGAACCTAGTCTGGCTGGCTATGAAAGCAAGTACCTTTAACCTTGAGCCATCTCTCCAGCCCAGAAGCACATCTGTAGACTCTTAAATTGTTTACCCAGATTTTACAAAGGAAAAACAATGATTATAATGGTTACTATGTTCTGGTTATGATAGTACATGCCTGTAATGCCAGCAGCACTGAGGAGGCTGAGGCAGAAGGATCACAAGTTTGTAGCCAGTGAAAGATAAATAGAAAAATAATTCCAGGTGTGGTGGCACATACCCTTAATGCCAGCACTCAGGAGGCTGAGGTAGGAGGATCTCTGTGAGTTCAAGGCCAACCTGAGACTACATAGTGAATTCCATGTCAGCCTGAGTTAGAGTGAGACCCTATCTTGGAAAGAAAAAAAGCAAAGAAAAATCGTGTCCAAAAAAAGCCAATGAGGGCTGTAGAGATGACTCAGGTTAAGGTGTTTCCCTGCAAAACTTAATGACCCAAGTTTGATTCCCCAGTACCCACATAAAGTCAGATGCACAAAAG